>ML799447.1:441429-454770 GCA_009831015.1 Picea engelmannii | reverse complement strand
TTTTGGACCGCAAGATTGATGAAGGTATTTGGACATGAAGGGAAATGTACATGAAAAAAAAAAACCCATGGATGGATAGTATACATCATGTTGTTTCCAGTGGTAGGTGGCATGTCACTTGGATCCTCATGGTTGATGAGAAATGAATTTTTGAAGATGACAAAGTGAATTGAAGAAGGAATTACATGTAGGCCCTGAAGATAATTAAAGAAAATAATTACAAAATAAGAAAGTGTCAGGTTGGCCCTAATGTTAAAAGGAAGTGACATAAATGGTATAAATAAATATCATTATACATTCATTTGATACACAAGTCGAATTTCAGAGGAAATCATAAGTAAAAAAGGTTGGATTTCAAGGGAGGATGAAGTCTTTTGGTGATGTGTTCTAAGTATCAACATCTTTCTCATTGTTTTCATGAAACAATGCTACCCGCATAACAAAATTTTGAATATTCCCTTGACAAGGAAATTATTCCTTCACCCTATCCTTGGAATATTTCCAATATTCATAACCTGCATTCACACACCAATTATCATATTTAACATTATAAAATTCTGTTGTTGCCATCCTCATCATGGATTTTCCTTATTCTTCTTGGTTTCGTGCTGGAGTTTTATTTTCTCTATCTACTTGAGAAAATGCTACCATCACATCATCCTTTAGTGCTTGACCACCTGGAAACACACTTTCTTGCAATTCCTTCCAGTTCTTCATCCAATAAATGGAGTTACCAATATCATCATTGAGCATCAATCTCTGCTCGGGTTCACACCAATGAACTTCCTCATATTCATCCATTTCCTCAATAACATCCATGTCTTGTGTTGTTGTCATGATTTCAAAAAGCATATGTCCAACTTCTTCAACCTGCATGACAATCTCATCTAGCTGTCTGATTTCTTCTCTTCCAGTCACAAACAATGGATTATCATAAAATAAAATTTATGAGGTCTCATATCCTCATCTAAACTCTCTGTCAACACATCATCATTATGTTGATATGAAATCCTCAAAGAGTCCATGAGACTTTCTGCAAGCCTCCCCTATCCTTCATATCCTTTTCTAAGGATATCTCCTTCCTCAGGTTCACAATAAACAACCTGCATCTTAAACTCAACTGCTCCGAGTTTCTCTCTAAACCTTGCAACCATCCTTTGTCTTAACTTCACCTGCAGTGAATTCCATATTACCTCCTTCCTTCTTATAGTCCAACCTTGCCTTTGCTCCTATTCTTGTCCCTTTAGCATCATTAACATAACAACTAAATTTTCCTTTATCCCAAAAAATTCCTTGTCAAACTCCCTTTGACTCATCCCTTGAATACTATTTTCCTTGGTATCCTTATTGTGGCTTCCCTTGTGACTATAATAGTCATATTTCTCTCCTTCTTCTATGGAATCTACTTGACCACTTATGAGATGAAACAAGCCTCCTTCATCTCTCTGTAATAAGTCTCCTCTTGTTACCAATGCCAAGTCATCCTATTGACATTCTTTTGGCTCTCTGCAATAGAACCCCTCTTTTGAGCACTCCTGCTCTCCATCTTCCTAAGCTCTCTGCTACTGCATATTCAATTGTTCACTTTCCTTTCCTCTGAGAACTTATGCTTTGTCCTCTCTCAACAACCTACTTTGCTGATTTCTGCTACATGCTTCAATCTTCACTCTCCTACAACTTCCCTGCTGTATCATGCTGCTATGACCTGTACTAAGAATACACTTTAGACCAACTCAACTTAGAAATTTTACCTGTGAGATATTTTCCATGATCTCCTTCCTCCTTTTGGTTGGAAATTTATCAGATTTCTAGTCTTCACATTCTGTCTCCGCAACTCTGCAATTCCTCTATTGGACTAGTCTTCAATCTATAAATAACTTCTGCAACCATATCTTCAATTCCATGTTTTGTCTGGTACTCTGATTTATTTCAAAATATCAATCTCCCTGTTGATTTCTCAAAGTAGAAAATATGTGCTCCAATCCTTCTATTGTAGATTTCACTACAGTTATGTCTAATTTTCCGTCAGAGTCCTGTTCAATATCCGTAATTTCTCCCGTTGTAGCTTCATTGCTCTTCAATTCCTAAGAACACACTCCTTTACATGAACTTCACTACATATTAGCCTTTCTCTACACAATATTCTTTATTCTCTATTTTCAACTTCAAAACTTCATTCTTTGAAACTTTTATGCTCTCTCTGTCTCATCTGCAACTGTCAAGGGTCCATATGTAATGAAAAAATTTTCTCCTCTCCCTGAAATTATTATTGCAAAAAAAATCTATTTGCAATCTTATGTAGAGAGAATTACCTGTTCTAGTTATATCCAAACCTGCAATTTATAAATTTCTGGGTTTTTGTTTCTTGTCACTACTTTAACATATAGAAATGCACCACCTCTGACCACCTTACTTTTCCAGAACACACCTGCTCTGTTTACCTCTTCCATCTCAAGAGCACTTTAACCTTTGCCTCTGATCCAAATCTTCCAAAGCGTATGGCCTTGTTGTTAGTCCCTTCCTCCATAATCATTTTCAACTTCTACCAAAGAGATTTCCATGCACTGATACCACTTGATGAAGGACATCCCGTCCTTAAAATATCTTTTGCAATCAACTCTATAATTGCATTGTAAACCCTGAAATAAGGGTGCCAAGGATTGTCTGATCTCTTCTCACTTAATCATTATCAGGATCGAATCCATATGACCACAAGGTTAATAAAGAGGCACTGAACCTAGTTCTCCTCGTATGCCTGAAGGACCTCTAACTCTGATCCATGTGATTGAGGGATATGACCTCACTTAAAGCTTTCAGGCGCAAACTTATGATCGAGGATTGACTATCATGCTTGAATAACATCGTGGAGATCTACGATCAAGGATGACTTCATAGTCCTAATTAGCACGATGTTTATCTCCTTGACCAATTTCCGTAATAGGACTGCTCGTTGGTAGTGGGATTGATGCCAACCGTTGATCTATTGGTAGGAGACGATCGGTGTGGGTTGCAGAACCAAAACCTGTGCTATCGTTAACTCAACCCTTGCATCCTGTAATGGATCCCCACCATTGATCTTCCTTCACTGAGATCCGACGATTATGAGTTAATCAGATGTTGATCCGACGATCCTCCTCTGCAACTCACAAATCCGACGACTCCTATGGATTTCTGCTGGCTTCATCCTTCGATGATCATGATCTATTATTTTTTTGGATCGATGGCTCCTGTAGCTTCTTTCACCATGGTTTCCCGAGTTACCTTAACCTCAATAGCTATCCAATTACAATAGACTAGAATCATCAATCCTTTACAGTGATTGATGATCGCTGGGGCACTTCTACTACCTGGTTTAGTTTATAGGGTTGCATCGAGACCTTGTCTTGAGAGGGTTTATCCTTAAACCTCCAGTTAATTATTCATCCTGTAATTTCACACAATCTAACACACACAAGTTTGTCAACTATGATACAAAGGTTCACTTAATTTCCACAGAGACATTCAATGCACAGATCTTCTCGAATAGAGACTTTTGCATTCATCAAATGTACACTTACTATACAAACAATAACATAGGCTCGCATGCCTTCCTTTTCCTGGATTAAATCAACATAATACAATCCTCATTCTCCATTTGATTGGGCCCCAACCTCTGGCCTAATTCCTCATTCTATTGGCCTGATTAACATTCTTTTGGTCACACCCTCAATTCCTGAAGGCTTACAATATTTGTAAAAAAGGATTCTACAACCATTTCTGGTTCAGTTCCACAATCCACTCAATCATATCCTAAAGATACTCTAGATCCATTAAATCCTCAACTAATCCTAATATAGGATTCACAATCACTATGAGATCTAATATCTCCTAATATCTCTCAACCCTCATGTTCTCATACATTCGAGAAAATTTACATTTTAATCCTCAGACACACATTTCATTCCAAATTCTCATAAACATAGAAAAACACATTAAATCATGCTTATGGAACCTAAATGAAAGACCCCTTAGATCTCTACCAAATGTACAAAATCTGGAAGGCAGGATGCTCTTGCATCAATTTGTAGGAGAGTTTAATCTCTGCTAAGCTACACTAAACTACAAACAATCTAAAAATGCATGTGAGTTGCTTGTGGCTTCTTTCAATTGGAGTAGGGTAAAGACAAACTTCCCTACAAAACCCATTGTAGGAATGTGATTAGTACAAGAAACTATAACATAAAAGTATGGGAATGAAAACCCAAAAACCCACTCAACATAAAAAGCCTAGCAACTAGATTTGCATTAGAACCTACTTAAAGTTACAAATCTATATTAAATTTAAAGGTAAATGAGTGGCTAAATTAATTTTACAAGGATTTACTAAATACCCAGAATTTGAAATAAGAAAATCAAACCAATCATGACTCTACCTATTGGGTATGTGTTATATTCTTTGCATGTGTGTGTGTGGGTGCGTCAAATTCGATAACTGCGTCTGATGATCCCTCTAGTAGTGCTCTTTGTGTCATGTGCACTGGGTGCTTCCTAGGGGGGGGGGGGGGGGCAGGTATAGCCCCCCCTGGTTACGCACAACGTTTGACACCAGGTGGTAGCTCGGGGCAACGCCCCAAATTTGTTTTTTGGGCGTTGGCGTTTTTTGTTATTTTTAGTAGTTTTCTAAATTAATCCTGGATTAAGGGATTATGGTTTTGGTATCTACAAAATACCTTAAAAAATTGTATATATTGTATGGTGAATGATGAAATTCGATATAATGAATATAAGAGAGGTTTTCCTTGGTTGAGGGTTTCAGGTATAAATCTATGTGTATGAGCCATTGATTAAATTCTATCTTGCTTAAGAATATATATGCATTGCATTACTTCACAGGTTTAAAAATTACATGTGGTATCAGAGCTTGTTTTTGGCTTCATAGGGATTCCTTTGTTTTTGAGGGTTTGGCTCGGTCTTGATAGATCAAGTTTATCTTGGGTCTATGATAAACCTGGGCTTAGTGAGATATTTTGCAGTTGTTATTCGAGTGTATAAAGAGGAATGACGAGATCTTCTAGAATCGAGATAGAGAAGTTCAACGGTAAAAACTTTGAGCTATGGAAGCTCAAGATGGAGGACCTTCTTGTAGACAAAGGACAATGGATCGTTGTGAATCCTGGTACACAACCTACTAGCACACAGGTGATTGGTACACAACCTAATAGTACACAAACTACTAATACACCACCTACTGGTATGTCAAACAGAAGAGCAAGGAGTACTATTCGACTCTATCTGGCAGATTTAGTGTTGTTGAATGTCTCGGGAGAATCTACAGCCAAGGAATTATGGAATAAGTTAGGGAATTTGTATCAATCAAAGTCCCTGGTAAACAAGTTGTTTCTTTGAAAGAAGATGTATCATCGTAGGATGGAAGATGGAGATTCTGTGACAGAACATATAAATGCCTTTAATACTCTGGTAAGTCAACTTGTCTCTGTTAATATTACGATTGTATAAGAATATAAGTGTATTACTTTGTTATGTTCTTTTCCAGACTCTTGGGATAATCTGGTTGTAGCAATTGGTAGTACCACTCAATCTACATTGAAGTATGATGATGTAGTTTCATCCTTGTTATCTGAAGAGATGAGGCAGAAAAGCATGGATAGTCATAGCACATATGCTTTATTTGTAAGAGTTCGTACCCAAGACAAGAATCCTGGTAAGCCTTCGGGGGGGAGATCTAAATCTACAGGTAGATCTAAGTCTCCAGAAAAATATTTGAGGAAATGCTGGAAGTGTGGTAAAACAAGGAATTATAAGAAAGATTGCAAGTCTAAGAAGGTTGAAAAACCAAAGGGATCTGATAGTACCTCTTCCATAGAGGCAAAAACCTCCACTGAATAAGGAGGTGATTTTTACCTAGCATCTATAGGTACACATGTAGACTGTGATGTATGGTTGATCAACTCAAGTGAGTCATACCATATGACTCCTCACAGGGAATGGTTCTCTGAATGTGAAAACTATGATGGTGGTGATGTATTCCTAGGAGATGAATCGACAACAAAAATCATGGGACGTTGAAGGGTTAAGTTGCTGCTAAAATATGGAAGGATTAGAACTCTCCCTGGGGTTCTATACATTCCAAAACTAGGCAAGAGCCTAATATCTATACGCAAGTTGGATGATGCATGAGTGGATACTGTATTGGGAAAGGGCACTTTCAATATGGTAGGAGGAGCAATGGTGTTGATGAGGGGAGTTCGATGTGGAACTCTATACAAGTTGTTGGTAAGCACTTATACTAATGGGTGTAACAGTTCTGTTGTCCCTGAGTAGATAAATGAAGGAGAAAAGAACAATACTGTCCCTGAAAAGAAGACCATGTTGTGGCATCAAATACTGGGGCATATTGGAGAAAACGACCTTCGAACACTACACGATAAAGGTATGGTTGAAGGTATGTCTAATTGCACTCTGGATTTTGACTTATGTGAACATTACATATATGGTAAACAAAATCGAGTAAGATTCCCATTTGGTGCTACAAGAGCAAAAGGGATCTTAGAGTTGATACACAATGATGTGTTTGGATCTATTCCTGTTCCATCCCTAGGTAAATCTGTGTATTATGTTTCATTCATAGATGATTTCTCAAGGAACACATGGATTTATTTTCTTAGAAAGGAATATGAGGTATTTGATAAATTTAAAGAATTTAAGGCCCTGGTAGAAAATCAGTCAGAAAATAAAATAAAGGTATTGAGGACATATAATGGTGGAGAATTCAACGGAAATGAATTCCAAGAATTCTACAAGAAGTGTGGTATAGCAAGGCATAAGACTACTCCATACACTCCTCAACAGAATGGAGTTTCAGAAAGGATGAACATGACACTGATGGAAAAAGTAAGGAGCATGCTCAGCGGTGCTGAATTAGGACAAGAATTCTGGGCAGAGGTAGTGGGTACAACATGTTACCTGGTCAATCAATCATCTTCATCAGTGTTGGATGATAAAACTCCACATAAGGTATGGAATGAAAAGAAACCCTCTCTTCAACATCTTAGAGTGTTTGGTTGTGATGCTTATGTACATGTTCCAAAGGAAAATAGGAGTAAGTTGGATAAAAAGGATGAAAAGTGTATCTTTATTGGTTATATAGATGGTGTGAAAGGTTATAAGATTTGGAACCTAGATACCAAGAAGACTGTCTACAATTGAGTTGTTGTTTTTAGAGAGGTAAAAGATGTTTCCAAACAAGAATTCCTACCAAGGCTAGAAGAACCTGAGAAAATAGATCTTGTTTTGGATGATGAAAAATCTGAATCATCTGAAGAAGATGAAGCAGCAGAAGAAGAAGAACCTCATACCCCAGTATTGAGGAGACCAGTGAGAGAAAGAAGGAAACCAGGAAGGTATAGTCCACTTGATTTCCGTTTCAATTTTTCTTTATCTATTACTGATGATGATCCCAAAACTATCAGGGAAGCAGTGAATTCAGAGGATAGTAAACTTTGGAAGAAGGCCATGGTTTAAGGAATGGATGCCTTAGATATGAATGAGTCATGGGATATAGTTGAGTTTCCAGCTGGAAGAAAATTTGTTGGTAGCAAATGGTCATTTAAGAAGAAGTTTAATGCAGAAGGAAAAGTGGAGAAATAAAAAGCTCGGTTAGTAGCAAAAGGTTATTCCCAGGTAGAGAGAATTGACTTTGGTGAGATTTTTTCTCCTGTTGCTAAGTTAAATTCTAATAGATTTCTTTTATCTATTTCCACTGCTTTTGATCTTGAAGTGGAGCATATGGATGTGAAGACAACATTCCTACATGGGGATCCGGAAGAAGAAATATACATGAAGCAACCATAAGTCTTTGTAGTGAAGGGAAATAAAGAGCTGGTCTATAAGCTAAATAAGTCACTATATGGTCTAAAGCAATCACCTAGGATGTGGTACGAAAAGTTTGACACATACATCCTTGGATTGGCATTTGTGAGAAGCAGGGTTGATCATTGTGTATATTCCAAGCAGGTTGGTAATCACTTCATTTATGTAGTGTTGTATATTGATGACATGTTGTTGGTAGGAAATAACATGGATGTTATCAAGGAGGTGAAATCAAAGCTATCCTCCAAATTTGACATGAAGGATCTCGATGCTGCTAACTTCATTCCGGGAATGGAAATTAAAAGAGATCGTGCAAATTGGAAACTCTGGTTGAATCAGAGAAAATATGTTGAGACAATATTGTAGAGGTTTAATATGCATAGAAGTAAACCGATCAAGGTTCCTATTCCTATAGGTGTAAAGTTATCTGTAGATCAGTGCTCCAAGACACATGAAGAAGAAGAGGACATGTCCCATGTTCTGTATGCCAGTGCAGTTGGCAATTTGATGTATTCAATGGTATGTACTAGACAAAACATTGCACATGCAGTGGGAGTTTTGAGCAGTTATATGTCAAAACTAGGGAAGGAGCATTGGACAACAATAAAGAGGGTCTTCAGGTATTTGTGTGGCACTACCAATTATGGATTGTGCTACCAAGGAAGACCAGGATTGGACAAAGTGGTGGACATACATGGCTTTGTTGATGCAGACTAGGTTGGAGATATGGATCACAAAAGATCTACAAGTGGGTATGTGTTTAACCTATTTGAAGGAGCAATCGATTGGATGAGCAAAAGACAAGATGTAGTGGCACTCTCAACTACAGAAGCTGAATACATGAAAAACACTCATGCAAGCAATGAAGCAGTATGGTTACAAAGATTGTGTTCAGGTATTGGGTTGGTACAACAAGAAGTGAGATTAGATTGTGACAGTCAGAGTGCAATATTCCTGGTAAAGAACCCAACTTATCATTCAAAGACAAAGAATATTGATGTTCAGTACCACTTTGTGAGAGACATGGTTGAGGAAAATAAGGTGTTGTTGGAAAAGGTTGACACTTTGAAGAATGTTGCAGATTCATCGATAAAAGTCCGTGAGCACAAAAAATTTCTCCTGGTGTAGAGTAACAATGGTTATTGCTGCCCTGGATTGTTGACTATATAATCCCGTGGACCCCTGGATGCAAAGAAAATAACTGATTTTAAATCATTGATAACTTCACTTCCAGAGCTCTGATTTGGATGATTTTTGTTTTTGAAATTGGGTGAAATTGTGAGAGGAACTCAGATATGCAAATTATTTTGAAAAATTCATCCCATATGCTACATAAATTGGAAAAATCACGTGGCCATCCCTAGAAAAAAAAACCCTGAAAATTGCATATTTAAAAATGAAAATAACTTGACTTCCTGGACTCTGCTTCAGACGTTTGTTTTTTTAAATTGGGTGTTTTTCTGAGAGGAATTCAGATATACAACCAGTTTTTGAATTTTTTTCACCAAAGCCTATATAAATCGTCTGGAATGTCGCCGCCCTCTCTTTTTTTACGAAAAAATAAATCTGCAAAAAAGAAAAATATTTTCCCACACTTCTTGCCAAGGAAAGTTCTTTGATAACATTTGTTAAGTTCCAAAGACCTAAATACAAAATAATAAAATAGTACCAAATATATCTGAATACAATCACCACATAAGATATATGGAACAATATAGAAAACCACCACTTTATTATATCAAAACCCTTAGGGTAGGGAAACACCATACAATGGATCCTATTATGGAAGGGATCTTCTCTTGTTCACTTGCCTCTTCGAGGGGGAATCCTCCAATTTAGTTACCGCTTCAAATACAATAATTCTCTTCATGTCCAATTACATTGCTTGAACCCCTTTATATAGTGCTACCATCATCTAAGAACATTCTAGAGGAGGAATCTTCTAGAAGCAGAACCTTCTAAGAAGTCCTCTTACATTTATTATATCTAATTACCATAGTGGGCCTTATTTAATAATATAGTGAACCTAGTCCACCTTACATTGAATGGAATCCACTACCTCTCTATCTACCAAAACCCTTGGGGTAGGACAACGCCATACAATGGATCCTATTATGGAAGGGATCCTCTCCTGTTCACTTTCCTCTTCGAGGGGACATCCTTCTATTGAGATACCGCTCCAAATACAATAATTCTCTTCATGTCCCATTACATTGCTTGAATCCCTTTATATAGTGCTACCATCATCTAAGAACATTCTAGAGGAGGAATATTCTAGAAGCAGAACCTTCTAAGAAGTCCTCTTACATTTATTATATCTAACTACCATAGTGGGCCTTATTTAATAATATAGTGGACCTAGTCCACCTTACATTGAATGGCCTCCACTACCTCTCTATATACCTAACAAAATAAAGCTTGGGACACTCTTGAAACTAGCTATCAAGGTGTATCCAAGGTGAAGACTGTCAAGGTTCATAATTTGAGAAGGGACTTTGAAAATATGAAGATGAAGGATGGCGAGTCAGTTGATAGTTTCATGACTTGAGTCATGAATGTTGTAAATCAACTAAGGAAGTATGGTGAAGACCTATCCGAAAAGAGAGTAATTGAGAAATTTCTCATATCTTTTCCAAAGAAGTTTGAATCCATAGTTGTACACATAGAAGAATTTAAAGATATTAGTCTTATGCATATTGATGAATTAACTGGTTATTTGATTGCTCATGAATACAAGATGTCTAGATATGATAATCCATTAGAGAATGATTTTAAATCTCAGCTGCATGTTACTAAAGGCAGAGGAAGTGGAAGGTCTAGTAGCAGAGGAAGAGCAGACCGATTGTTTGGTCAAAGAGACAACAAAAATGATTCAGAATTTGAGGAGAAAGTGTTGGATTACTGAGAGGGGGGGTGAATCAGTAATGGAGAAATATAATCCTTTTTAACCATATAATCCAAGTGTTATATCAATGTATCATTATCATCCAATAACTGCAGAGTAAATAAGAAATGAACAATCATACACATACACAGTACACCAGTTTTTTTACGTGGAAACCCACAGCGGGAGAAAACCACATAATGTTTTTTCTTATATGTCTTGAAGAATTACATTCATTGGAAGCACCAAATTCCTTTTTTTTCCAGCTGCAACTGGAAGGAGGCTCCAACCCCCTAGTTTCTCAGGCTACAACCTGAGGGAAGCTCCAACTCTCCAATTCTCTGGCTACAACCAGAAGGAGGCTACAACCCCCTATGTTCTCTGGCTACAACCAGAAGGTGGATACAACCACTTGTCCTTGCCCCGTCCAACCACCTTGACGTATAAGTAGAATGATGCAACCACTATCACACTATCATTGTGAGATATACTGCTGTAAACCTGTACCAAATAACTTGTACCAATAACTTGAACCATGCATCAACCATGCATCAACCTGTACCTCAACCTGTAATCAACCTATACCATAAACAAGTTCATCAACCATGCACCAAACTGTACCTCAACCTGTAATCAACTTGTACCATAAACAAGTGCATCAACCATGAACCAACCTATATCAACCAACCTGTAATCAACATGTACCATAAAAAAGTGCATCAACCATGCACCAACATGTACCTCAACCTGTATCATGAGCAAGTGCATCAACCATGCACCAACCTGTACCTCAACCTGTATCATGAGCAAGTGCATCAACCATGCGCCAAACCTATACAAATGACTTGTCACAACAACTTGTCCAAACAACCTATCACAATAACATGTCTCATAAATTTTATCAACCAAGTAAGATCTACTCACCAATATCAATCACCAAGACAACTCTCAAAGATGTACATCAACCAAGTATAACACAACAACTCATAATCATCACCAAGATCAATATGTGCTTATAATAATACAAGTATGCTACATCATCCATAAACCATGTGTCAACAATACTACTAACAAGTGCCTCCAACCATGTACTAATCATGTTTCAAGTACTCATCCAATATGATTCATCAATATGTACCAACATGATCAACTATACACCTCATGTATGTGCCAACTCATCAACTACTTGTCTCAACCAACATGTACCTCAACCAAATGATCTCATCAATTTCATCATCCAAATATGATTTGTAACTCTGTAATAGAACTGATGTATATGATCATATTCCTGCAAACTTTCCTTAACTTTAACAACAAGAGACTAACATTTTCATCAAACTTTTCTTTAGTCTCACATGCCTAGTTTTGGATTAGTCAACAACCCTAACTTGAAATAATCATAAATTTGTACCTGTAATGAATAAAGATCAGAAAATGATACACAATGTTCTTCAGTGTGTTTTATACAATTCCTCCAGGTATCACTACTTGTAACCTCTCAGAAAATGAGTTATAGCAAGAATGACATACCTTGTTGAATTTTGGCTTATTCTAGAGAGCGACCTTGTAGAGCGTGCCCCGCATGGAATATTTGTTGAATCGATATTGAAATGTTACAAAACATACTACATATTGTAATCTAACCAACACATTTGGTCTTACTGAATTTGGATCTGTTATGAAGAAGTTATGACGTTTTTACCCGAAACACTTGTTTTAGACTAGTTTCAGGACTAGCCACAAACCCTATTTTCCACGAAGTGTAACTCCAAAAATACAATGACCAACAAGATGAATTTTTTACCATAGATACTTGGATACGTTTCCTAAATGGAACAACGATTTCATAGTCTGAATCATTCTAGAAAAAAGTTATTGATAAAATGGTGAGATGACATGTAAATAACATACCTTAGAAAGCATCATCAAAATAATTTATCCTTCCTTGAATTCTGGCCTTCTTTTCTTCACCTTCCCTCAGAAATTCAGCTAGATATCCTTTGGTTACCTCAGACACCTATATATATTCAATATGATCAAGTGTGATGTAAAATTAGAGAGCCTTTCCTCTTATTTATACTCTCCAAGTAGCTTCCTTAAAAACATCTTATAGGTCACTTTGCCCACTTTCCTTATTTTAGGGTTAACCCACTTCTAATTTCTCCATTAAATTTATTATTCAAATAATTTATTTTGTATTCAATTTGAATTATAATACACTCATCGCTTCACTTTATTATTTACCTTTTAAAATCTCGTAAACGACTTTGACTACTTTGACCTTTTGGGGCTTCTAGATGACATATGAGGGTCCTCCAACTTTGTAAGGCCATAACTCTCAAACCGTGAGGAGTTATGTGACGTTCCACATACCACCAGAAATGGAATGACATGTACTATCCATATAGAATAATATTACCTGAAAATATATCAAAACTCATACTTTTATCCATTAAACAAACTTGGGTCCATTACCCAAACCTGGGTTCTCCAACTTCTCATGGCCATAACTCTCTAACCGTGAGGATTTATGTGATGTTCCACATACCACCATAAATGGAATGACAAGTGATATCCATCTAGGATAG
>ML799447.1:407081-430047 GCA_009831015.1 Picea engelmannii | reverse complement strand
TAATCCAGGATTCTTAGATTAATCTTTAAAGATCTGCAATAGGGAAGTTGCTTTCCTGTGATTTAATTCAGAACTTCAGTTTATTCAAGCAAGTGTGATTAGTATAAGTTTCTTTACTACAACACTAAGTTGCTTTTGGAATTTTTCATATACAGTGCGTGGTTATCTTTGAAACAAAAGACTTCCCTGGGTTGATAATTTATGTATCACTTGGTTGTTTGAATTAATTAAGAAATTATAGTGACCAACAACTTGTAGCTCAGGGGTTCAGTCAACAACCCGATATTGATTATAATGTAACTTTTTCATCTGTAGCCAGACTTGATACAATAAGAATGGTGTTAGCCATTGTTTCTCACAATAAATGGTGTATGTACCAGATGGAGGTAAAATATGTATTTTTAAATGGTTTTTTGAAAGAAGAGGTTTATGTGAAGCAACCTCCAGGATACGAGATTGATGGACAAGAAGGTAAGGTATACATGTTAAAGAAAGCGTTGTATGGATTGAAACAAGTACCCAGAGTATGGTACATTAGAATTGATGAATACTTGAATAGTGAAGGATTCAACATGAGTCCAAGTGAGCCAACTCTATATACAAAGGTAAATCAGGAAGGTAAACTCTTGATTGTATGATTATATGTTGATGATTTGATTTTCAGTGGAAACCTTTCAGAAGATGAGTTTAAGACAACCATGAAAATTGAGTTTGAAATGACTGATTTAGAATGATGAAGTAAATCAATCTGAAGATGGTATTTTTATTTGTTAAACTAAGTATGCAAAGGACATATTGAAAAGGTTTAGGATGGTGATTTGTAAACCAACTGTAACACCAATTTCAACTAGAACAAAAATTAGTAAGAAGGATGAGGGGTTATGTGTTGATCCGACTCTGTATAAAAGACTGGTTGGAAGTGTTATGTATTTGGCAACAACAAGACCTGATATTATGTTTGATGTAAGTTTGATTTCTATATTTATGGAGATTTCGAAGAGAACCCATTGGCAAGTTGGAAAAAGAATCCTGGGATATGTTGTTGGAACAACCAATTATGGTGTCCAGTACACATCAAATTCAGATTTTAAGTTGATTGGATATACTGATAGTGATTTTGCAGGTAGTGTACATGACAAAAAAAACACATCAGGATATGTGTTCAGTTTTGGATCATGAGGTGTAGCTTGGGCTTCAAAGAAGCAACCCATTGTGACTTTATCATCTTCCAAGGCAGAGTATGTTGCAACGACAACAACTGCATGCCAGACTGGTGGATGAGAAGGATTGTGACTGAGTTGTTACATGAACAAGAAACAACTCGATTTCATGTGACAATAAATCAAGCATTGCACTGTCACATAATCATGTTTTCCATAAGAAAAATAAGCATATTGATACAAAATATCATTTTATTCAAGAGATGATAAACAATGATGAAATTTCTGTAGAGTTTTGCAAATCTGAAGATCAGTTTGCAAACATGTTTACAAAGCCCTTAGCAAAGGAATTATTTGAAATTCACAGAAAGAACATTGGGGTTTGTGAACTGTAATATTGCAGAGTTTTGTTTTTGGGTGAAATAATTAATGGGGAGAATGTCAGAAATTAATCATTCCCCCACCAAAAAGATGACTTATCTCAGTCGATCGAATTTTGAAGAGATACCATTGCTTAGAAATTTATTATCACCGCCTTATTCATTGATCATCACCGCCACACCGTTTCATTTCTGGCTAATCGAATTTCAAAGGGGCAATAAACTATTAATGTTTTGGAAATCCAAATTTGAGTTAGGTATAGCGAAGCGGAAAGTTAACCGACTAAGCATTTGTATATATATCCATATAATTCTGATTTTAAGTGACATAGAGAGATAAATAAATAGAAATTGTCAAAGAGTTTTTGAGAGTGTTATCAGGGGATTTTATACTTTTTTTATGTTTGTATCTGAGTTTGTAAACTCATGATAATGTTCATATTTGTTACAGAGTAATTTATTTTGTTGTAGCATGCATACTTTGTTTATTGTTTTAAAACTTTAGTTAAATCCTTATGATGCGCAGTGCTTTGCTGTAGAATGCTATTTAGATTTAGTACACAAGTACTTGGTGGATTTACTGTTGTAGGGAAGGATTCAATGAAGTTATTTTGCTATTGTAACATGATATTTTAGTCCGCTGTTATAATTCCATTGTTTCTGTTATAACTCCATTTTGCTGTAAAAGTTATTTTACACTCTGCTGAAACACATATTGAAAAGATTGTTGTAGAACAGAGTATCAATCTTTGTGTATGATGCAAGAGTCATTCACTTAAGTTTTTTTTTGTTATAATAGCCTCTTATTATTTGCTGAAACACGTGCTGAAAAACGTTTCTGAAACACCTGGCTATAGCTTACAGGTGTTGTTACATAGTGTTGAAACTCATGCAATAGATGTTCAATGTTTTGTGAACCACTCCTTTGCAACCTTCAGAAATGTCTGCCACCTTCGCTGGGTGACTTAAAGAACTTGAAGAAATTGCAACTCTATACATGTAAGGAATTGAAATGTTTGCGGGCCTCGTTGGGCGATTTAAAGAAATTGAAGGAATTGCATCTTTATGAATGCAAGGGATTGAAATGTCTGTCAGCTTCTCTAGGTGACTTAAATAACTCAAAGAAATTGAGTATGTGGCACTGACTCAATTGATTGAGGAAAATAGATAAGATTTATGGTCATGCAAAACTTCAAATGATGAGGATTGTGGGTTGCATACAATTGGAGGAGTTGCCAAACATTGGAATCTTTGAGCTGGTTGGTGGCAAGTGAATGTGTGAAGTTGAAGAACATAGGGGGATTGGGGTAGCTGACAAATATTCAAGAACTAGAGGTTAGAAGGTGTTGCAGGGATTTGACTGTTAAATTCTACGGAGGTGTACATACCCTACCCATTCTATATTTGAACTTATGACCTCCAAAGAGGAAGCACATGTTCTTAACCATTGATGCCCAATATATTAGTTGGAGTTATTTTGAATTTGTGAGAGTGATTTTTCCAAAATCAAATCATTAATATTGCCTTGATGTTTAGAAAGTTAAGGCTTACATAATTATAACACTCAACACTTTTAATATTTTAAGTATTATGACTTGTATTTGCTTATAAGTAAATTATAAGTAAATCAAAAGGTTCGTATCAATTCAAGTATCTCTCTCTACATGCAAAAACCACTTTTAATATTTTAAGTATTATGACTTATCTTTGCTTATATGTATAATATTTTGAGTATTATGACTTATCTTTGCTTATATGTAAATTATAGGATTTTTATCAATTCAAATATGTCTCTCTACATGCAAAAGCTAAGTCTGTTGCATGAAAAAAAAATTCTAGTCATAAATTATTCTTTCAAAAAAATATCATAAATAATAAGTTTAAGCCCAATGGACCTTGTGTTGGTGTAAATTACACAACCCAAAGAAGCAGGTAGTTGTTAGAGATAAGGCTATAATAAATAAGTTTGGTCAGGTTGAGGAGAAGCATCCAGAAGAAACAATCTCATCTCTCGATCTATGCTCTGTGCTCTTGCTCAACGACCCAATTGCATCCAAATGTGTATAAATAGAGGCAATGTCTAATGCAAATATTAGATTGTTCTATGTGTTCATCTCTGTGCCTAAAACACTCTGTCTCTGTGTGTTTTTGAGTGTCTTTAGAGTGATTTGTTCTTATTTTGGTATTAGATATTTCTTGTTGTTTGTTGTGAAATTCTTAGGAACAATTGTGAGAGGTGAAGGATATTTCTGTCCCCCAAGAGCATGAAGAAGATTGCTTGCAGTCTGCTTGGATTTCTGATTGTTGTCGTCAGTTGTCGAAGGAATCCTGCGTGTTATTGTCTGTTGTGAGCTTATGGGATCTATGCACGTGGAGGCTGGGTGATCGTTGTTTAATTGCGATCTGCAAATCTGTGAAGAGGATAAGAGGAGTTTCCTATAAAAACTGCACGTGGAGACAATCGAATCTGTACATTGGAGGAGAAAGATACCTGTGTGGAGGAGTCTCGATCTGTGTGTTAAAAGAGAAGTTCGTTGGCCTAAAGATGAGATTTATTTGGTGTGTGGAGCAGAGGTGCACCCAGATATTACACAAAGGATAAATGTGGCACTGTTGTTGAATATTGAGTCGTCATTTGGGAATCAAAGCCCTGATACAAGCAATTGGGAATTGAAGGACTCAGGCTCGTATTTAGTGTTTTAGTTTACAAAAATCACGATGCCCATTTGATCAATTGAACATTACTCATATCTCTCTCCTAGGGGTTGTCAAAATCACTGTTGAACTTGAACCCAAGGGGTGATTGAGGACATAGAGCGTCCTGCTGTTGTTGGAGTCGGTGCTTGGGGTGTAGGTTGGAAATGAGGAGGATTAGGAAGAGGGTGGTGAGTGTTTGCATATATTTTGTCGTGTGGTAAAGGATTCGATGTTATGTGCAAAAAAGAGTGCAAATCCACATGGAAGAAGTGTGTTGTGTTGATGCTAAGAAGTATGCATAAAAGTGTGTTGTTGTTGAGACATGTGTCCATTTGAAAGTGTTCTCCTGACTTTTAGTGTCAATTTCTCAATGTTGGTGTGTGGAAAGAGCTTGGAGATGAAGGGATAAAGAAACATTGTTAGGGCCAATGGAAAGATAATTTAATTTATGTTGAAAGTAATCAATTGAGTGTGATCTGAACATTTACTTCTTGTGATTTTTTTGGGTTATTGACTATGGTGAGTTTCCTTCCTTATTCTTAGAGTTTAGTCCATTTTGTTGATTTTAGTGCTATCAAAGATGGAAAATATTATGGTAAATTTTTATATAAATGAATCAACTAAGCTAGATGGGGGAAACTATGTGAATTGGAAGTTCAATTTGTAGATATTGATGGAAGGATTCAATTTTTGATTGATTGTCAGTGGATATGAAACTAAACCAACCACCCCAACATCCTCAATTCAGGATTGGGAGCGATGTGAGACCAAAGCGAAAGTGCTCCTGAGAATGTTCATCAAAGACAATATCATTCCACACATCATGGAATGCAAAACGTCCGTGAAACTTGGGAGACACTAAATGTTTGTATGAGACAAAAAACACAAATCATGTGTTGTATCTAAAGAGTAAGCTTATTTCAATTAAGATGGAAGAGAATGAAAATATTTTTATGAGGGAAAAACTCTCTATGGCCAAGGGTAAACCACAATAGACAGGTATGACTGTAGAAATCAACTCAATTCCATTGTATGCTATATAAACTAATGTGAAAAATAAGAAAGAGGTCTACCTTGATCCAACATTTGATGATGTTCCACCATTGAGCACTTCGACCCAAAGCTTTATACTTGCAACAAGTTCTCAACAAACAAGCAGAGCAAGTACATAGTGATAATATAAAGGGGTTATCACATTAGATAACACAATCCATTAATAAACATTACAAACATGCCCATGGATAATAATCATATATTTGCATGATACCAATAGGATGAGAAATGAGTATTTCTATTAATAATTGATCAACAGAAGTGACAACATTTCAGACTTCCATGTCGACATGGTTCGAAACCAAGAAACCAAGTTCCTTCCAACTGGGCCTCCACCACTTCAATCCTCCACCAAAGGAAATCTCATAGGAGAGAGACAATGGGGTTCTCTCAACAATAGGGAAAGAGCTTGGGGGTTGAACACTGTGTTTAGACTTGAGGGACAAAGGGATGCAAACTCAATATGAAGTAATTTCTCCAGAGTAACTTTTCTCTCAAAGTTGAATGCTTTCTCCTCTTTTCCATAGTTTGGAATTGTGTTTTTATAGTCTTCAAAATGCAATTGAAGGGCTGAGTCAGAATGTTTCCAGTATGTGGAAGGCCAAGGATCAAAGATCTTCTGTCGTGACATGGAAACCTGACTCCACTTTTGTATTTTCTGGCACAAATCTCGATGTACGCGAGATGTAGTGGAGAAACCTGCGTATACGCATGTTGTATAGCAGATAGGGCGTGCATATGTGGAAAAATGTGTATTTTTGGCTCTGGATTCATAAAAAAGGAATGATAAGTCTGCATAGGGAAATGGAAAAGGGCCCTCTGTGCAAGATAGAAATGGTGAGACAAATCTTGCTATAACAAATGCCCCCTAATGTGTGAGATCAAAGGAGTATCTGCAATGGCCGAAATACATTATAAATAACCCAGGAGTGGAGTGGTAGAGAACTAGTTGGACGAAATCGATTGCTCATTACATTATGTACTGACTTTGCATACATGGCTGCCAAGAACACAATGCAGATCCATGTGGAAAATATACCAAATAAGTGTCCATGGTCATGAATAGGCAAATACAAATGCGGTTATATGCCAAAAGCTATCATAGTCACGAACAAGGCCCAATGAAACCAGTCTCAAAATCAATATGAAGATATCTGTATACCATGGAGTACAATCTGATCTCCCATGATCACTGAAGTCAAATAGGAGCCGGTCCAATGAAAGGGAAGCAACAGCTCAGGAAAGATGCGACCACGTAGTAATGTCTTCAAGTATTCTACACTATCTGCCAAGGGTGCAAGTCTACATCATGTGAATAAAGGAGTTGAGATCGAACACAATGAGACATCGTTTGATTACAGGTCATTGAGGTATACCATTAACAAACGCGAGACAACCTACCAATAATGAAAGTAGGTATCAAGGCACCGAGTACATTCCTACAAGTGTGAATAAAGGAATCGGTGTAGAACACTTGAGAAATCCATTGATCAGGAGACATTGATGTATTGTCATCTGTCAATGGCGAGAGAGCCTGCCACTAATGACTACAAGCCTCAAGGTACTCATAAAACTCTAGGTCCCATATCCAGAATAAATGAGCTGAAGTCAATGGAAAGAGGCCCGTTGAAAGGAGAGCATTAAGGCATCTCTCATCAGTCAGCACAAGGAACAAAGCAGGAGCTTCATGATTTGGTGGAGATCAAACGAAGAACATGTTCATGAACCAATGACCCTGTGTGTCTTTCACGTGTACCAAATTCAAGTGATATACGAAAAAGACCCTCTGAATAGTAGCCAATGATGAAAACTGTTGACAAAGGCGATGACACCACCAATAAGGATAATGGCATCCAAGACACTGCATGAATCCCAAAGTGTGAATAGATGTCTTGTCGTCGAACACAAGGGAAACCACCCAATTAACGACCAATGATGAAATGTCGATTGTTGGTTTCAAGGTGACCTACCAATGATGAAAGTAGGGCGAGGGTGCATGATAAGACCATAGTATCATGTGATTCTAAGACAAACTGAGGGTATGGCTGACATGAAAAGTCAAGATTTCTGAGGAGTGGCTGACACAGGTTGATAGACTTCCTTTGAACAAGAACATGAGACATATGGTGGACTCTGGCATCATAGACTCAATGATGTGACTATTAGATGTAGGAGGCGTCAATAACGTTCTCTATAGGGACTGGAAGAGTAACCAGTCGATAGATAAAACTCTGTAACGAGATCAGCTTCCTAAGTCCATGCTAAACCCAAAATTATGATGACACAAGGACTCAATAATTATGTGCTCTGTTCAAAGGCGACACGATTGTTTCCAATTATAATATAGTACTCCCTTCCCGCCCATCTTTTTTTGTTTTTTCATAACAAATGAATGCTATGATACAGAGGAGGAAACGAGTGTCGCAAGTAAGCAAAACTAGTTCCATCAGTGGAACGTACCTATGCTCAATGCAAGGAAATGCATGCGGAAGATGGACACTCAGGGTGATGTTACCTCCAAGGTATAGGGTGTCAAATTGCGAAGGATATAAACAAGGCTCTGCTTGGTTGAGGATGCAAAAACTGCTTAGGCAACGATTTATAACGCAAAGCGAGAACCAACTAAAGGCTCAATACTGCAAGTGAGGGCATGAGATGCAATCACAACTTAACGCCAAAAAATGTCCTTTTTTATGTCTATTAGTCTATCTGGTGTGAAAAAGGGGTAAACTTGTGCCAAATAGACATCTTTTCAAATCCAATTTACGAGTGTGAAAAAGACAAGTTCACTCGACGATCTTTTCTATTTTTGGTAACGAGTCGAAAAAGAGCTTAACTAAGACTCGTGACCTTTCAAATCCAATTTAACGAGTGTGAAAGAGACAAATCACTCGGCAATATTTTTGGGTTTTATACGATTCAGAAAAGAGCTTAACTAAAATTCGTTTGGCAGATTCTAGGCGGCAAGCCACGGGGGAGGCCAAGGCTCCCGTGCAGACCTTTTGTGGAATGTTGGTATATTACGAAGAACCGACACAAGCTCAGGAAGACCCAAAGATATCCAAGTCGAGGAGGACAAAGTGCTAATGGAGGTTATCGTTTCTGTGTTATATCGTATAATGTCTCTTCCTGGAAAAGACATAGGCGGAGGCATTGGATACCCCACAAGACCATCCCAATCAAAGGGAACCTCATCAAGGATTGGAGGGAGAGGAATTGGGAAGAGTAAAACTCTCTCTTGTTTAGAGGGTGAAGTAATAGAAATGCTAAGGACATGGCATAGAAGGTATAGAACCAAAACCAGAAGAGCGAGATTGACCAAAAATTGCATTGGCACGACCGCTTTTTTAGACTTGTCACTCTTTGAGAGCAGAGTGGGTTCGATCGAATATTGCATAGATATGACCACTTCCTCAACCATTGGTTGAATATGATGTGAAACGACAAGGTCAAGAGGTGCATCACCCCAAAAAATAGGAGTGTTATAGGTCGAAGATTGCATCGACACAATCGTTGGTTGAACAATATGCAAGACAACAAGGTCAAGAGACACATCACCCCCGAACATAAGAGAGGTGTCAGTTGAATATTGCATCGACATGACCACAGGTCGAATGGGATGTGAGACAACAAGGTCAAAGGACCCATCAACCGCTAAAGGAAAAGGGGTGTCAGCCGAAGATTGCATTGACATGACTGTTGTATCAACCAAAGAAGGAACAGAGTGTTGTGAAACCATAGATGCCTCAGAACCCGAAGGGCCCTTACGTGAGCCCCACATTTCTGGTATCCCAACAGTAACAGGACACAAACGAGTAAGGTGACTTCCTTCACAAATCCTACAAAGGAATCTAGGCTTACGTCTGAGACGTTTAGGCTTCTCAATCATATGAATGTCCCCAGCATGGCTTGCAGTGGATGGTGACATGCTCCCAACATGACTTGTAGAGGCTAGTAGCAAATCTCCAACATGAATAGCAGAGGTTGGTGATGGATCCCCAACATGACTAGCAGAGGTTGGTGATGGATGTGCAGTGTGACTAGCAGTGACCAGACATGTGCCCACAGCATGACTTGCAGCGGCTGGTTGCAGGTCTTTAACATGACTCGCAGAGGTTGTCGACCAATATCCAACATGACTAGCAGAGGTTGGTGATACAACGCCAGTATGACACGTCATGACTGGACTTGTGGTAGTGGTAGATTGTGGCATTTGAGACCAAGGTCCAAGGAAAGATTGGTTCTGAGAAACTGCAGGCCAAGAAGGATCCTAGTTTACACCCTGTCCCTATCCAACATGATAGTATCCTCCTCCATATTGATTCATAAAGGGTTGTAAGGGCATCGACATTAAGGAAGCTGTTTGCGAAGAGAAAGCGACATGACAAGGGTTACTCATGTGAGGATATATGTTGCCCCCAGATGAAGGAAATTTGTGAAGAGGGTTGCCCATACTATAAAAATAATTCCCCTCGGATGAAACACCAGAGGGCAGACGAAGGTCTTCCATGGGAAAAGTGTTTGTAGGAATCAACATAGCGGAAGAAGGATAAGTGGACAGAGTGTAACAAGTAGAATGATTGCTTAATTGGTCACTTACTTCTCGCATAGTGGATTCATAGGAAGGAAGATTCCACCCTCCTACTGTAAGAGGTGTTTGAAGGACATGACTCCCACCAAACGAAGAGGGATAAGAAGGAGGCATCATGCCCCTAGACCCAAAACTTGTATTCACACAAGGAAGTGAGATAGAGGATGGCAAGTGCGAAGACATATCAGACATACCATGAGAAAAATGATTATAGACCCAAGGCATTGACTGAGTACCATAATTTTTCATACCATGAACGTCATGGGGGGGGGGTAGCAGTAAATGAGGGGGCCAAAGGAACCCCACTATCCATGATAAAGAGAACTCAGTATAAACTCTTAAGGCCAACTAGTAATCAAAGAGCATACCAAAAAGTCAAACGACCAATATGCATGCAAATGGGCTAAAGTGGTTGAGTGGCCTCCCTCATTAAAGTAGTTATGTCTCGTCCAAGAGGGACCTGAGACTCCCCGCTAAATTTTGGAGGTAACATAATCAGTTATAGGGGCCCTCGTGGGCTTAACAACCATTCGGTTAGATCCCCCCAGAGAGGTAATCCTCCATAAAGGTTGTGTGTTGTCCGACCCCTATCTGACCCAGGGTACAAGCAGAATAACCCTTGCAAGTAACCTGTGAGATACCTAAGTCAAGCAACTAATAAACCACTATATAACCAATGCACATGCAAGCAGTCGTAAGTCCAGATCATCGTATGGGTAGGGTAGAAAATCCCGAAACCTTGAAATCAACGCCTCTCACAGAGGTATGAGTACTAGCAATATCCCCAAATACGAATAAATCCACAGAAATCTCTGACGCTAGGTGAGTATCCAGGGGTTATCCCTTCAACTAACTTCGCGTTACCTTGTGATTAACTCCGGTGTGAGAGGAGCCTCCTAATCTTACCAATTATACAATGGACTTCTCAACTCCCTGTCTCAGACACATATGTTGCTTTAATTGCCTTGGAGAAGTTTACTCACAAAATCCTATTCCAAGGCACTAAATCCTAGACTAGTTTGTGCACCCTAAAAATAAAATTGTGACTAATTAGTTTAAAGCATAAATTTTATTGGCCATGATTACTCAAAAGGGTATGGAAGTGAAACTCATGATGTTATGACTCTGCAAGAAAATAAATATGAATATAATGCAAAGTCTATCTTTAACTTTTTCAATGAATGATATGATAATAAAAACAATGCAATTTTTAATTTCAACTCTACAATTCAGAAGTAAAATGCAATCTTTCGCTAAATGCACTAAGCTAATGATAAAGGTTCAAAGACAAAAATGTCAACCAATGCAAAATGCCATTTTTTTTTGTATTTTCAATATATTAAAGAGAAAATGCATGGACTGAAAAACAACCTGATATATAAATTCTACTGTGTATAAACAAAATAACTCAAGAAAAATACCAAGAAGCTAAGCAAACAGCCCAGGGTTCAAGGACAAACCAAAAATGAAAAACAATGAGAAAGGCTACACCCAAAAATTCAACTCCAAACAGGTTTCCTGTCAACCCAGAGAAGCTCAATAGGCACTACAGAGACCTAAGAAGGCTCAACAAACATCAAATCCCACCCAACAGTCACTAAACCAAGAAAACAAGCAAGAGAAAGTGGTATATGTGACTGTTCAGGAGAAAAGTGCATATATATGCAGCTTGCAGTGAGACAACACGTGTATACGCGACTGCCAAGGCAAAAGGAGTGTATAGGCTTTAAAACAAGGCCAGTCAAGGGAAAAAAGGATGAAAACTTAGACCCAGAGAGAACAAAATCTGTCAAGCAGTGATACGACAAGAAACACAAAGGAAAAAGAGAAATGCAAGAAGAAAAAGTACTTCAACCCTTAGAAGGAAGATCTCTCCCCAGTGGAGTCACCAATTCTGTTACGAGGGAAAAACTCTCTATGGCCAAGGGTAAACCACATTAGACAGGTATGACTACAGAAATCAACTCAATTCCATTGTATGCTATATAAACTAATGTGAAAAATAAGAAAGAGGCCTACCTCGATCCAACGTTCGATGATGTTCCATCGTTGAGCACTTCGACCAAAAGCTTTATACTTGCAACAAGTTCTCAACAAACAAGCAAAGCAAGTACATAGTGATAATATAAAGGGGTTATCACATTAGATAACATAATCCATTAATAAACATTACAAACATGCCCATGGATAATAATCATATATTTGCACGATACCAATATGATGGGAAATGAGTATTTCTATTGATAATTGATCAACATAAGTGACAACATTACAAACTTCTATGTCGGCACGGTTCAAAACCAAGAAACCAAGTTCCTTCCAACTGGGCCTCCACTAGTTCAATCCTCCACCAAAGGCAAGCTCATAGGAGAGAGACAATGAGGTTCTCTCAACAATAGGGAAAGAGCTTGAGGGTTGAACACTGTGTTCAAACTTGAGGGACAAAGAGATGTAGACTCAATATGAAGTAATTTATCCAAAGTAACTTTGCTCTCAAAGTTGAATGATTTCTCCTCTTTTCCATAGTTCAGAATTGTGTTTTTATAGTCTTCAAAATGCAACTGAAGGGCCGAGTCAGAACGTTTCCAGTATGTGGAAGGCCAGGGATCAGAGATCTTCTTTCATGACATGGAAACCCGACTCCACTTTTGTATTTTCTGGCACAAATCTCGATGTACGCGAGATGTAGTGGAGAAACCTACGTATATGCATGTTGTATAACAGATAGGGCACGTATATGTGGAAAAATGTGTATTTTTGGCTCTGGATTCATCAAAAAGGGATGATAAGTCTGCATAGGAAAATGGAAAAAGGTCCTCTGTGCAAGATGAAATGGTGAGGAAAATCTTGCTATAACAAATATTAGTAATCCTTTCTAGAATCGAATAATTGAAAGATAAGCCATGTGATATTGGCGAAAATATTTCTAGTATTGATATGGTCACTGTCACATTACATGGCCTGTTGGATGAATATCAAAGGTTCATCATTGGTCTTGCAGCTAGGGAAAGGGCCCCTACTTTTGATGAATTGACATGTATTCCTATGCAAGTGGAAGAACGCATAAAGAATCTCAATAGTAATCTCACAGTTCAGATTCGACGTTGGTAGCCAAAGGTAAACAACCCTATAAAGGAAAGCCATGGAGAAGGAATAAACAAGGCAAGCCACATACAAAACCAAATAAAGGCAAGGCACCACCAAACACAAATACAAATGTAAAGAGGAATGATAGATGCTTCTATTGTGGTAAGTTTGGACATTATACTAAACATTGTAGGAGAAAGAAGTTTAATGGGTCCAAATAAAAAAAAAAAATCGGGATTTTGTTTTTATAAAGGTGTCGTAGTAGGTGACAATTTAAAAAAACTCAAGTTGTTTGTTTCCAATGCCTCTTTATCAACAAAAAATGGTGATGTTAATGCCTAGTTTATTGATCTGGTGCTTCAATTCATATGTCATGTAATCAGAATTGTTTTGATATATATCATGAATAAAGTAATAATGCTCATATCTATCTAGGAGATGATAGATCACACAAATTAAAGGGTATGGAGATGTATGTGCGATTTTTTCTACTAGTTAGGTGAAACAAATCTGTAATTTCATGTATGTGCTAGGAATAAAGAAGAATTTAATTTCAGTGTCCACCATTGCAGATCAAGATTTAAAAGTTGAATTTTTTAAGTCACAATGTGTTGTGAAGGACATATAGGATCACTACAAAGTCATTGCAAGAGGATCCATATTTGGAGGACTATATAAGCTTGATGTTACAAGGAGGGATCATCAAGCATTGGCATCAACAACTATGTCAGTAGAATAATTATGGAATCAAATGTATAGACATATAAACCATAATGATCTTATGTTTCTTCAGAATAAAGTAATGGTGGAGGGTCTTACAATGCTTAAGAGTGAACATGTTGAATGTGAAGAATGTGCATTAGGTAAACACCACAGGGAATAATTTCCTTTACATACAAATAAAAGGAAATGAGAAATTCTTGAGCTAGTGCATACTAATGTTTGTGGACCCATGGAAACTAGATCTCTTGGAGGAGAATATTATTTCCTTATATTCATCGATGATAGAACTAGATACACTTTGTTCTATTTTATGAGAAAGAAAAGTGATGTTTTTGAATATTTTAAAGAATTCAAGAATATGGTTGAAAAGCAATTAGAAAGGTACATCAAGATTCTTAGGTCAAATCAAGGAGGAGAGTACACATCAAGGGCATTAATCAAGTATTGCAAAAATAGTGGGATTCAACAATAGTTTACAATGCCACCTACTCCTCATAAAAATGGAGTAGCTAAGAGAACAAAACATAACCTTGGTTGAATATGTTCACAATATGATAAAAGGTAAAAATATTTCTAATGAATTTTAGGATGAAGCAATAAGTACTGGTGTGTATCTGAAAAATAGAAGTCCTACAAAAATTTTAGAGCACAAACCACCTTTTGAAGCTTTTAATGGATATAAACCAGAAGTTAGTCACTTGAGAATTTTTGGGAGTAAAACGTTTGCTATATTACAAAAGAAAATAGAAGAAAGCTTGATACTAATGCAATCAAATGCATATTTTTTGGTTATTGTAAAGATCATAAAGCTTATAAAATGTTTGATCCTAGCACTCATAAGGTATTTTCAAGAAAATATGTGTTGTTTCATGAAAATGCATATAAAGTACCTAAAGAGGATGGCTATGATGTATGGAATTTTCCTAAAGAAAACGAGGAAAGTGCCAAAGGTGAATTTGAACAAGTTCAAGGTGAAGCTTCAAGCATTGTGGACCCTAGAAGTAGCCAAAGAATGCCTAGAAGAGGTGGATGAACTCCACAAAGCAATGAAGAACTAAGGATAACTACACGACAATCTAAGACCCCTGTTAGGTATAGAGACCATGCTTTAATGACTAAAGCTATGAATGTAGTAGAGCCTTTAAATTATGAGCAAGCTAAAGACCATAACAAATGGATTGATGCCAGGAAATAAGAATATGATTCTGTAATTAAAAATGAAACATGGGAATTGACAAAATCGCCTTAGAACAAGCCCCATAAGTTCAAAATGGTTGTTCAAGTGTAAATTTAATGTTGATGGTAGTATAGACAAATACAAAGCTAGATCGATAGCCAAGGGTTATTCATAGTAAGAAGGAATAGACTATCAAGACACTTTTGCAAATGTAGTAAAAATTAATACCATTATATTAATGATTGCATTGACTACTAAATATAATTGGAAGAGATTTGTAAAGCAGGGTCAAGAACATGTTATCTATAGGTTGAAAAAAGCTTTATATGGACTTAAACAGGCACCCATGTCTTGGTATGAGAATATTGATACTTTCTTCTTTCGAAAAGGTTTTGAAAAGGTTTCATAAAAAGTAAAAGTGATCCTAATATGTATATCAAACAATATGGAAATGGTCATATTGCTTTGATTTCTTTATACGTGGAGGATCTTATCATAACAATAATTGCTACTTACTTGATTGAAGAGATCAAAAGAAAGTTGTCAGAATCTACTCTTTACAATCTTCATGCGCCCAGGTAACTCTCACAAAATTGCCGGGAGAATTTTGTCTTCTACAGTTGTTAAATTCCTTTGGTGTTAAGAAATTGCTCAGAATTGAAGTCACAACCATTGGTAAGTTAACCAACCTCAAACACATAAATCTGGATATGTGTTATAAATTGAATACATTGCCAGATTCTTTTGGCAATTTAAACAACCTTCAACACATCCAACTGTATTGATGCAAAGCCATGGAGAGGATGCCGTACTCCTTTGGTAATTTAACCAACCTCCAAGAGTTCCACCTGATTAGCTGCAACACTTTGGAGAGGCTACCAGATTCCTTGGGTAATTTAACCAACCTCCAACATATCTGACTGTCTACTTGCGAGGCTTTGAAGAGTTTGCTAGATTCCTTGGGCAATTTAACCAACCTCCAACAGATATGGATGTTTACATGCAAATCTGGGTAATTTAACCAACCTCCAAGAGATCCAGCTATCTCAGTGCAACGCTTTGGAGAGGCTGCCATATACCTAGGGTAATTTAACCAACCTTCAACGGATCAACCTTGTTGGAGTGCAACTTTTTGGAGAACCTGCCGGATTCCTTTTGTAAATTAATTAAACTCCGATATCTTACTTTGGAGAATTGCAATAATTTGACCATGTCAAGCGAAACACTATGAAATATAAGCACACTTGAGTACAAAAGTCTTAGTGGCTGTAGGAAAATGGGTGTCTGTTGTTGTCAACTGTCGAAGGAATACTGCGTGTTATTGTCTGTTGTGAGCTTAGGGGAGCTATGCACATGGAGACTGGGTGATCGTTGTGTAATTTCAATCCACAAATGTGTGAATATGATAAGAGGAGTTGCCTATAAAAACTGCACATGGAGGCCAATCGAATCTGTGCATTGGAGGAGAAAGCTACCTATGTGGAGGAGTCTTAATCTGTGTGCTAGAAGAGAAGTTCGTTGGCCTAAAGCTGAGATTTATTTGGTGCGTGGAGCAGAGGTGCACCCAGATCTTACGCAAAGGAGAAATGTGTCACTACTGTTGTTGAAGATTGAGTCGTCATTTGGGAATTGGGAATTGAAAGACTCAGGCTCGTATTTAGTGTTTTAGTTTTCACAAATGACGATGCCCATTTGATAAATTAAAACATTTCTCAGATCTCTCTCCTCGGGGTCGTCAGAATCGTTGTCCGAACTTGAACCGGAGGGGTGATTGAGGATGAAGAGCATCCTGATGTTGTCGGAGCCGGTGCTTGGGGTGTAGGTTGGAAACGAGGAAGAATAGGAAGAGGATGGTGAGTGTTTGCATATCTTTCATCGTGTGGTAAAGGAGTCGATGTTGTGTGCAGAAAAGAGTGCACATCCACATGGATGAAGTGTGTTGATGCTAAGAAGTATGCATAGAAGTGTGTTGTTGTTGAGACATGTGCCCATTTGAAAGTGTTCTCATGACTTTTGGTGTCAATTTATCAATGTTTGTGTGTGGAAAGTGCTTGGAGATGAAGGGATAAAGAAACATTGTTAGGGCCAATGGAAAGATCATTTAATTTATGTTGAAAGTACTCAATTGGGTGTGATTTGAGCATTTACTTATTGTTATTTTTTTGGGTTATTGACTATGGTGGGTTTCCTCCCTTAAGTCCTAGAGTATAGTCCATTTTGTTGATTTTAGTGATTTCAAATATGGAAAATATTATGGTAAATTCTTGGGTGTGATCTGAGCATTTATTTCTTGTTATCTTTTTGGGTTATTGATTATGGTGGGTTTACTCCTTTGAGTCCTAGAGTATAGTTCATTTTGTTGATTTTAATGCTTTCAAACATGGAAAATATTACGGTAAATTCTTATATAAATGAATCAACTAAGTTAGATGGGGAAACTATGTGAATTGGAAGTTCAAGTTGCATATATTGATGGAAGGCTACAACGTTTGATTGATTGTAAGTGGAGATGAAACGAAGCCAACCACCCCAACATCCTCAATTTTGGATTGGGAGTGATGTGAGACCAAAGCGAAAGTGCTCATGAGAATATTCCTCAAAGAAAATATCATTCCACATATCAGGGAATGCAAAACGTCCCATGAAACTTGGGAGACACTTAAATGTTTGTATGAGACAAAAAACACAAATCGTGTGTTGTATCTAAAGAGTAAGCTTATTTCAATTAAGATGGAAGAGAATCGAAATATTAGTAATCCTTTCTAGAATCAAAGAATTGAAAGATAAGCCAGGTGATATTGGCGAAAATATTTCTAGTACTGATATGGTCACTGTCACATTACATGGCATGTTGGATGAATATCAAATATTCATCATTGGTCTTGTAGTTAGGGAAATGGCCCCTAACTTTGACGAATTGACATGTATTCTTATGCAAGTGGAAGAACACATAAAGAATCTCAATAGTGATCTCACAGTTCAGATCCGACATTTGTAACCAAAGGGAAACAACCCTATAAAGGAAAGCCATGGAGAAGTAATAATTAAGGCAAGCCACATACAAAACCAAATCAAGGCAAGGCACCACCAAGCACAAATGCAAATGTAAAGAGGAATGATAGATGCTTCTATTGTGGTAAGTTTGGACATTATACTAAACATTGTACGAGAAAGAAGTTTAATGGGTCAAATATACCAAACATTTTGGGATTTGTTTTTGATAAAGGTGCCATAGTAGGTGATGATTTCAAAAAACTCAAGTTGTTTGTTTCCAATGCCTCTTTATCAACAAAAATGATGATGTTAATGCCTGGTTGATTGATTATGATGCTTCAATTCATATGTCATGTAATAGGAATTGGTTTGATATATATCATGAAAAAAGTAATGGTGCTCATATATATCTAGGAGATGACAGATCACATGAAATTAAAGGGTATGGAGATGTGTGTGTGAATTTGTCTACTAATTAGGAGAAACAAATCCGTATTGTCATGTATGTTCTAGGAATAAAGAAGAATTTAATTTCAGTGTCCACCATTGCAGGTCAAGACTTAAAAGTTGAATTTGTTAAGTCACAATGTGTTGTGAAGGACATACAAGATCACCACAAAGTCATTGCAAGAGGATCCAAAGTTGGAGGACTATATAATCTTGATGTTACAAGGAGGGATCATCAAGCATTGACATCAACAACTATGTCAATAGAATAATTATGGAATCAAAGGTATACACATATATACCATAATGATCTTATGTTGCTTCAAAAGAAAGAAATTGTGGAGGGTCTTCCAATGATCAAGAGTGAACATGTTGAATGTGAAGAATGTGCATTACGTAAACAACATAGGGAAGAGTTTCCTATACATATAGATAAAAGGAAATGATAAATTCTTGAGCTAGTGCATACTAATGTTTGTGGACCCATACAAACTATATCTCTTGGAAGAGAATATTATTTCCTTATCTTCATCGAACTAGATACAGTTTGGTCTATTTTATGAGAAACAAAAGTGATGTTTTTGAATATTTTAAAGAATTCAAGAATATGGTTGAAAAACAATTAGAAAGGTACATCAAGATTCTTAGGTCAAATCATGGAGGAAAGTACACATTAGGGGCATTCATTGGGTATTGCAAAAACAATGGGATTCAACAATAGTTTACAATGCCACCTACTCATCAAAATGGAGTAGCTAAGAGGAAAAAGATAACCTTGGTTGAATGTGTTTGCAGTATGATAAAAGCTAAAAATATTTCTAATGATTTTTGGGATGAAGCAATAAGTTAGTACTATTGTGTATTTGAAAACGGAAGTCCTACAAAAATTTTAGAGCACGAAACACCTTTTGAAGCTTTTTATGGATATCAACCAAAATTTAGTCACTTGAGATTTTTTGGGAGCAAAACAATTGCTATATTACAAAAGAAGATAGAAGAAATATTGATACTAATGCAATCAAATGCATATTTATTGGTTATTGTACAAATCATAAAGCTTATAAAATGTTTGATCCTAGCACTCATAAGGTATTTTCAAGCAAATATGTGTTGTTTCATGAAAATGCATATAAAGTACCCAAAGAGGATGGCTATGATATATGACATTTTCCTAAAGAAAATGAGGAAAGTGCCAAAGGAGAATATGAACAAGTTCAAGGTAAAGCTTCAAGCATTGTGGACCCTAGAAGTAGCCAAAGAATGCCTTGAAGAGGTGGAGGAACTCCACAAAGAAATGCAAAACTAAGGATAACTATGCAACAATCTAAGACCCCTGTTAGGTATAAGGACTATGCTTTAATGACTCAAACTATGAATGTAGTGTAGCCTTTAAATTATGAGCAAGCTAAAGAACATAAAGAATGGAGCGATGCCATGAAAGAATAATATGATTCTATAATTAAAAATGAAACATAGGAATTGACAAAATTGCCTGAGAACAAAAGCCCCATAGGTTCAAAATGGTTGTTCAAGTGTAAATCTAATGTTGATGGTAGTATAGACAAATACAAAGCTAGATCGATAGCCAAGGTTATTCACAGTAAGAAGGAATAGACTATGAAGACACTTTTGCACATGTAGTAAAAATGAATACCATTATATTAATGATTGCATTGGCTACTAAGTATAATTGGAAGCTACATTAGTTGGATGTTAATTCAACATTTATGAGTGGAGAATTAAAAGAATAGGTTTATCTTGTTCAACCAAAGGGATTTGTAAAGCAGGATCAAGAACATGTTATCTACATGTTGAAGAAATCTTTATATGGAATTAAACAAGCATCCATGTCTTGGTATGAGAAAATTGATACTTTCTTCTTTCAAAAAGGTTACATAAAAAGTAAAAGTGATCCTAATATGTATATCAAGCAAGATGGAAATGGTCATATTTCTTTGATTTCTTTTATGTGGATGATCTTGTCATAACAAGAATTGCTACTTGGTTGATTGAAGAGATCAAAAGAAAGTTGTCACATGAATTTGAGATGAAGGACCTTGGACAATTATACTATTGTTTAGGCCTTGAGGTATGGAGGGACAATGGTAAGAAATTAATCACACAAAGAAAATATACAAAGGAGGTACTCATGAGGTTTAATATGAAAACATGTAAACCGATATCGAGTCCATTAGAACAAAATGTTAATCTCAAGAATGAAGATGATACAAAAGAGATGGATGGTACTTTGTATCGACAATTGGTGGGAAGTATAAATTATCTCACTACAACCAGGCTATATATTGCATATTTAGTTAGCATTCTTAGTCGATATATAGCTAAGCCTCATGACAATCATTGAAAATTAACAAAAAGAGTTATTCGATATTTGAAAGGGACTGTTGATTTTGGTATTGAATATACTAATGCTTTTAATGTCGAATTGACATGTTTTTCAGATTCTTATTAGGTAGGATATCCATATGAAAAAAGGTATACCGCATGATATGGATTTAGTATTGGATCATGGATCATGTCTTGGAGTAGTAAGAAACAACAAACTCTTTCTTTGTCATCCACTGAAGTTGAGTACAAAGCATTATGTAGTGCCACCTGTGAGGAAATTTGGCTAAGGAAGATACTTGAAGATGTTGGAGAAAATAAAAAAGTACCAACAGTCATCAAGTGTGATAACCAATGTTCCATCAAACTAAAAAACAATCCAGTGTATCATGCTAGGTCAAAGCATATTGAGACACAATATCATTTTGTAAGATAAAATATACAGTTAAATGAGATTGACTTATTGTATTGCATCACAAATGATAATGTTGATGCTATGTTTACAAAGCCTCTTGGAAAGGCCAAGTTTGTAATATGTAGAGATAAAATAGTTGTTGTAATGGTTTCTTAATTAAGGGATAGTGTTAGTGTAAATTACACAACCCAGTCAAGAAAGTGGATGTTAGAGATAAGCTAGTAATAAATAAGCTTGTCCAGGCTAAGGAGAAGCATCTAGAAGAACCAATCACATTCCTCAATCTATGCTCTTGATCGACGATCCAACAACATACAAATGTGTTAAAATAGAGGCAATGTATATGTATAACAAGAAAGATGGAAATAGTCATATTGATTTGATTTCTTTATATGTGGACTGTTATCCCCGTTTTCTAGGGATAACTAGGAGATCATGTCTCGAGGCCCATAGATCCTAGACATGGAGTACCAAGAGTATGATTGACCTGAGCATGGCCCTGGAGGGCCTATCCTTCTTCTTCTTCACCAGACTTGTCCTATCATAAGCAACAACATCCATCACCATCGGCTTGGACTTGCATCAGAGAAGACTCTTGCTCCATGAGGTAATTGGTCCAGGTATCATGGTATGGGTCATGTTTGATCATTATAACTTTCTTATATATGCATCAGGTTCCTTACATTTCTGATAACTGCTTGGATCTTACACTAACCCACTTGACCATTGTTGGGGGGATTAACGGGGTGTCCTAGCAAGCTTGTATCCATAGGTTTTGGTTAGCCACCAGGGGGGATTTGAAGAGCCATCGTCCGCTCCCACAATACTATCACTTTACATCTTATCTCCCATACATCCATCCCATTCCCTTAGTCCGGGCATTAGGATGACCTAACTGAGGGGTTACACTTCGTCCTATGGGAAGAAGGGGCTAAAGGCCCAGGGGGTAAAAGCAGCTGGTAAAATAAAAGCCATAGGAAATAAAACCTAGAGATGCTTCACCCAGGGATCCCTGAGAAGGCAATAAAAGGCCTCTCGATAAGAAACAAAAGGGACCCAAAAAACAAAAACAAAACAAGGACTAACCAAGAGGATGGGAGGTCTCATCACGAGCCGACTCATTATGTTCATAGGTATCTAGCGGTGTGACATTTCCATTATCTGGTTACCACACCAGGGCAATGACCTTTGGTTGCATGGCCAAGGGAAAGGGGGTCTCATCATGAGCCAGCCTTATCATTTCCGCGAAAATACCAGTGGGTAACACTGTCAGCTCTGGTCACCACGCCAAGGCAGTGTCCTCTGGTCAGAATTTGAAGTAAAAAAGAAAGAAAAATCAATAAATAAAGAATAAAGGCAATAAAGGGGCTTGGAAAAAGTGCATCCATGACGGGTACAACTCACCTCCTACAAAGGCACCCATGAACAATACCTACCCCTGGTCTTCACTATGACTGGACATCCTTAGACCATATCACTTCATGAACATGGCTTGAATAATCTTATGTGGAAACTTTCTTCTTCTTATGGATACTAGCCCAATAGGTTGTTTTGTCTATTTCTTCAACTTTGTATAGTAGATCAGTGTAATGTCTTTGAGCTATTAGAGGATATGCTAGGGGTTTTATGCATGTATTTGATAAATTTAATGATGAAATATGATTGAAATTGCTATGATCCCGAGGACTGATGAGCCCATGAAGGGCGAAGTTTTTGATGTGCAGGACCATACCCGATGGACAAGTACCAATGAACCGGTACACATGGGGATATGATTAGCTCGGACCTCCATGGGGTTGAAGAGCCCATCAGATGGTTGCTGGGATGGCAGAGACAGGACAACGTTATGATGAGACTTTGTACGAGAAGAAAGAAGGACCTTCCACCCAGGACACTTTG
>ML799447.1:389639-406447 GCA_009831015.1 Picea engelmannii | reverse complement strand
AGCATTTATTGAGCTATTGTTGATTGAAAATACTGTTGGCTTGGTCATTTTTGTAGACATTGATGAATTGTTGATCTTGCATAGGCTATTTAGCTGAACGTTGACCTCATTCTGTCTATTATATTGCTTGTTAAATGAAATCATATAGTCAAGAAGTACTAACCCTTTGAATTATAACTTGCAAATATACATATAGTGATGTTATTGTCTTGTTCCGGACAGGTGTTCTCAACAGGGACTTCACTTCTTTATTGGCTGATTAGCCGGAATATATGATACTGGTGGTAACCTGAGAGGAGGGAAAACCTTAAACTCTTGACCTTATATTCTTTGCCTCTTCAAACCCCAGGTTACCGGGGACGTCTCCCCTGAGCTAACCTCCCTAAACAGAAAGAACCTCCCCATCGAGGTGACAGTGGGTGGGGAAGGTTCCTGTTACTCCAGTTTGTCCACTATCCTGTAGCCTGTGACCTAAAATACAAACTGCGCGATAACATGGACGATCTTATCATAACAAGAATTGCTACTTGGTTGATTGAAGAGATCAAAAGAAAGTTGTCACAAGAATTTGAGATGAAGTACCTTGGACAATTACATTATTGTTTAGGCCTTGAGGTATGGAGGGACAATGGTAAGAAATTAATCATACAAAGAAAATATACAAAGGAGGTACTCATGAGGTTTAATATGAACACATATAAACAAATATCGACTTTATTAGAACAAAATGTTAATCTCGAGAATGAAGATGATAAAAAAGAGATGGATGGTACATTGTATCGACAATTGTTGGGAATTCTGAATTATCTCACTACAACCAGGCCATATATTGCATATTTAGTTAGCATTCTTAGTCAATTTATGGCTAAGACTCATGACAACCATTGGAAAGAAGCAAAAAGAGTTCTTCGATATTTGAAAGGGACTGTTGATTTTGGTATTGAATATACTAATGTTTTTAATGTTGAGTTGACATGTTTTTCAGATTCTGATTGGGAAGGAGATCCATATGACAAAAGGTGTACCACATGATATGAGTTTAGTATTGGATCAATGATTGTGTCCTGGAGTAGTAAGAAACAACAAACTATTTCTTTGTCATCCACTAAAGTTGAGTACAACACATTATGCAGTGCCACATGTGAGGAAATTTGGCTAAGGCAGATACTTGAAGACGTTGGAGAAAATAAAAAAAAAGTACCAACAATCATCAAGTGTGATAACCAAAGTTCCATCAAACTGAAAAACAATCTAGTGTATCATGCTAGGTCAAAGCATATTGAGACACAATATCATTTTGTAAGAGAAAATATAGAGTTAAATGAGTTTGACTTATTGTATTGCATCACAAATGATAATGCTGATGATATATTTACAAAGCCTCTTGGAAAGGCCAAGTTTGTAATATGTAGAGATAAAATAGGTGTTGTAATGGTTGCTTAATTAAGGGATAATGTTAGTGTAAATTACACAACCCAGTCAAGCAAGTGGATGTTAGAGATAAGCTAGTAATAAACAAGCGTGTCCATGCTAAGGAGAAGAGTCTAGAAGAAACAATCACATTCCTCAATCTATGCTCTTGATCGACGGTCCAACAACATCCAAATGTGTTAAAATAGAGGCAATGTCTAATGCAAAGATTAGATTGTTCTGTGTGTTCACCTTCGTGCATAAGGAATTATGTCTCTGCATGTTTCTGAGAGTCTTGTGAGTTATCTATTCTTGTTTCCTCGTTGGATTATACATTTGGTGATATTAAGAACATTACAAAACATAAGTTGAGGAAGGGGACATAAACTATTGTAGTTTATTATTTGAAGAAGTACACAGCTTAGAACTTGATAGTCTTTTTCTTTGTGTGATACCTCACAAACAAATATTATGTGTAATTTAAAGTACTATTGTTTTGTATGAAACCTCACAAACAAATATTATGTATGATTTAAAGAAATAATGATTAGTGTTTGTTACAATTATAAAGGTTTACAAAATGATTTACAATTAAAGTTTTAAATATTTATTACATTTTTAAAATTTGAAATTAAAACCAGAGTTTGTATAATTATTTCTTAGTTTAAAAAGAATTAATGAATCATAAGGAAAATATTAAAAAAACATAAAATCTAGGCAATAGTCTACTACAATATATAATGACCTTTTGATCATTTTCATAACTTTGAAACAAGCGATTAGAAAAATTAACACAAATATTAAATTATTATAACTTTTCATGGACATTGTTACATTGCTACATAAGCAAGTACTAGGAAAATATTTACCTACCTTTTGAAAACAATTCAAGGTTTCCTAGATCTTGTTGTACTTGGTATTTTAACTTGAAGATTGATAGATCTTCAAATCTTATAGTTAGAGGTGGGATAAAGTTGAAACCTTTCCTTGCAACAAAAATAAATGGGTCGGTGCATGAATTTGGTTCCAAATTTGTTGAAATGGGAATGTGCACTCATTGTGAACTTTAGAAATGTGTGTGTGATTTAAGAATGCACATTCGTTCCTATTTAAATAACGTCATCCCTTGTTGAAGCTCCATGTAGTAAATTTTCTTGTGGACACATTGAATCCACATAATTTTTGTTTATGTAAAAATTCATACACATGTTTAAAACATGTGCATGTTTCTTTTCTTTAAATTTCAAAGTCACATGTTCAATTCTATCTATACAAATAAAAGAAAATTACGGTCCCTTTCTCCATTATTTTCTTCAACCCTCAAATTGTTTTCTCCATATTTTCCCCAACAATGAGTGTGTTTTGTTATCGATTTAGTCCAAACGTGGCTAGGAAAAATAGGAGGGAGGTTGGCATCATTGGCATTTGGTGTTTCCAATAGAGGAGCTCTTATTTCCATGTAGTTTTTATTCCAAATCTCAGGTTTATATTTGTTAAACTATATAAATTTGTAAAATTCTTTTGTTATTGTTTAAATGTAGCTTTTATTTTTCTAGTATGGAGCAAAAGGCTAAGTCGAACCCAAACAAAACCCCCAACCACTCCCACAAGATCTGTACATAGAAATTAATCAATGTTTAGATGAACTTAGATGTAATATCCCCAGTTTTATTCCCTGCAAATTACAATGTAAATGTGTAAATACGGTTTATGTTGGTGATCCAATATGTTTTGGGTAGGATAGCCTGTATGGATTGATATGGCCAAGGGCCAAGATATGTAAAATGTACATTGAGATCATTAATAAAAATAATAACCATTGGTTGTGATACGAGCGGGGATGGTAAGGACATGGGGCTATGATTCCATAATAATGGGGGTTGAAGAGGGGTCCAAGGGGATACCCATTTCTATTAATTCATCCTTTTTCATATTGATGTTTATCCACTTTCAAATATAAAAATATATATTTAAGTGATGTAAGAGTGGTAGGTGGGGAAATCCAACTCACCAATTTATGACAACATGGGATGAGTAAAACCACTGTTTGGGAAATGTGAGAGTCAATCTTCCTTGAGAAGAAAAGGAAATTCGAGTTCCTTTTTGGGTTAGTTTTTACTTGTTTATTTTGGAGAGAAAGAGAGGAGTAGGGTGATGAGAAGAGCACTAGCCATGCTAGCCATGGAAGGAAAACTTGTTGGGATGAGTTTTATTCTAGAAATAAGGTTGTATGCATGTAATGAGTGTTGTATGCTTGTATTTGATATTTCATGTTGAAAAAATGGATCAAGAGCCTTTACGAGGATACTGTGAGCACTCATGGAGTAGTTGAGAATTCATGGAGTCCCCAATTATGAGATTCCTAGCCAAACGAGTGCACTGGAGCCTTGGAGGGAAGTGGGAAGGCTCGAGGGACTGTGTACAGTGAAGTGGGATCCCATTCCTTTGGTTGTGTAGGTTGAGGGAAATATAGATAGTGGATTGGAATTGATATTGGAGTAGAATTTGGGTTTTGGGCTACAATGTGGAGAGTGGACAACTAAGAGGGAAATACCTCCTTGTGGACTCAAAACCTCAGCTCAGGGGTGGCTTGTTGTTGATAGTGAATGGAAAACAAGTCTATGGCTAGGAGGAATGCCCACTGTATGCAACTAGTTGGATCAACAAAATCAAGATAATTTTTATGTTATCTTTATCATGTTTATTCCACTATGTAAATGGTTTATGTGAATATTGCATGTTTCTTGAATAGTTTCATTCATGTTTTTATTATTGTTTTCAATTGCATTTCAAAATTCATGTGCCTGCTACCATGTGTTAAATTATATTTTGTTAGGGAGTGTTAATCCATTTTCAGCAGTCAAGGTTTATTACATTAGAAACCTAATTGGTGAGCTTAGGAATACCAGAGACCAATATCATCTTTCATTAACCACTTTGTTTGACTTTGTTGTTGCTTCCGTTGGCCATTTCCATGGCTAGTTATCTGATATATTTGAATATAAGGCTAGGATGAGACATTAGTACTCAATTGGCATAAGGAACATGTAAACAATTTGCATATAACCAAAGGGATGTTTGTTTAATTATTTATTGACCTTATAACCAACCAACCTCCTGATTTAAGAAAGATGAGTCTTTACATGGACTGGTGCACACTCTATCCATGGAAAGACAACTAAATTAATAGGTGCTTTATGGTATTTTATAAACCTCCATACAATAACATGGAGGTTCCATTGTATTTTGTTCATAAATTATGAGCTAAATTTATTATTGGTTTCTGTGTCAATTATTTTGACATTGGTTAATTCTAGGGAGTTGGTCTTGGATCTTATTAAGATCGATCAAAGGATAGGTGTAACCTATTGAGAGCCCTCTCCTAGGCATACATCTAACCCCCACCCCTGGCTACCTTAGCTTGGAGATAAGATTCATGCCACTAGTGATATCATCCTTAACACACAATTTACTTCAACATAGCATATTTTTGGCAGCATCCCATTGGGAGACATCCTTAGACAATGTTAGACCACCAAGGGTAGGGCCTTCAGGCCATACTACTACTTCTATATTAAGCATGACATCTGGCCAAGTCGGCCATTCTAGTTCCAATCCAATTGATCCTCATCGATGCTTTCATTGTGGGTATACTTGTTATGTGATAACACAGGTGCTTGTGCATGATAGTTTATTGGATGAGGTTAATCCAAACTATTTTTTATATTTTCATTGATTTTGGATATAATTTTACAATTAATAAATATTTGGTTAAAAAAACTATAAAGTATTTGTAATTGTCTTTTATTTTTTGACATGTACAACTCCTACAAGATGATATTCCTACATCTAGGTGGTAGGATACATATTCTATCACAATTTATGTAGTAGTTGCAATAATGTGCTCCATTGAGGCACCTCACACACAAGTATTTAGATGACTTTATGAGTTTTTCCTAAAAAAATGAACTCAATTTATAAGTCAAAGTTGTTTATAATTGTAACCATAAATAACTTACAAGAATTACAAGTGATTTTTAATTAGACCATAATTAAGAGTGATGCCAACATAGATTGGGGGGTGGAAGCTTCTATCCTTTCCTATATGAATCTGAATTTGAATCATGTAATTGTTATCTTCAATCTCAATTTGAGTGTGAAAGTGACAGGAAATGAGATACAATTCCACACTAAGCCTAGCAAAACAGAAGAATAATTTAATATAGAACATAAATGACAAAGAAATCACACAATACACAGAGATTTTACCCTGGAAACCCAAACCGGGAAAACCAACATTCCTTGAGTGTTTTGCTCTCTTATTGTCTTATTCAATATGAATAAAAGGTTACATGTCTAAACTTGGTCCACATCTAAGACACAATCGACATCATACCCTCTTGCATGTGCAAGGACAACCTTGTAGTCAATTTGTCTTACATCTGCATGACCAACAACCTACATCTACAGATTTCTCTAAAGACTGGCTATCCTACCATTCATTGATTAGCCTTTTCGGCCTTATAACACGCCTCTTTATAGGCTTTACAATAGGAAAAACCCTAAATACTTAGTGCCAAAAAATGGTTGCAAATCCATGCAGATCATTGGCTACAAATCTCATGAATCTCAAGATTTTGTTATTGTTGGCTCCAAGTCGGATTACCAGTCGACCTTCATTCGGTCTCTAGTCAGTCACCACATTCCTACCTATCGACCTCTTGTTGGTTGAACTATTCGACTTACTATCGATGCCTTTACCATGTCAAACCGCCTAGACATTCGTCTTCGACTTTACCCGGTCAACTAACCTCAACCTTTGACTTGTTGTCGATTTACCTCGACTCTCGAGTTGCAATCGATCCACCTCGACTTCAACCGTAAATCGATCTAGCTCGAATGGACTTTCACTGCAAAGAATATAACAACCAAACAAAACTACCAACCACTACACCAAAAAGTGACATTGGTGATAAGTAGGCATGCGATAGGCATTCAATGACCATCACTAAAGATGATTATGACAATGATAGTTCAAGGATATTTTTCATAAGTTTCTTTGGTGATGGTCATTAATGAATCATCACCATAAGTGGCTTTGGTGACTAAAACAATGATGGATCTTTTAGGATCTCTTTCAATTCGTGTTTTGGAAACTAAATTAGTAACAATGTTTCTATTCCCATTGACAATTCCTGATTTTGTAACTAAACTTGGTGATGATCCAAAAATTCCCATCACCAAAACTCCCTCAAGATAATGGTGATGGTTACTGACCCTCAAAAAATATTTTTATCTAATGGCAATGATTATAGGTTGTCCTCTTTAAGCCTTTAATATATTTAATGAATTTCATTTTTATTTGACATTTGTAATTGAGTTTGAATAACATGCAAGAAGGTTAGTGTGAAACACAATTATTTCTTTCATGTGATTCTGTATATGCTCATGTATGAATTATTATGCAAGTTATGTTCATTAGTTGAAGTTCTTACTTAAGTAAGATAAGACACTTCCATGCTATAAGCAATGTCAATTAAAGAATCTTGGAATAAGAAGGTGGTGTCATACTTAATACTATTTGAGGATCAAGTGATATTAGAGACACTCAGTTCATATCAAGTGGTGTATGATTTCTAATCTATTTTTGGATCATCTATGTACCATACAAGGTGATCATGAGAGTTGGGGAGGTGGCATATGAGTTGGAGTTTCCATAGGATGGCAGGATCCACAACATATTCCATGTATCTTGCCTCAAGAAAGAGTTGGGGCAATAGTTCACCACTTTAGCCGATATTCCTCCACTGGGCGAGGAAGGGAAGTTGTTTTTTACTCTAGAGAGGATAATTGTTGTCAAAGAGAGGAGGCTAAGGAGAAGAGACATTCAGGAGTACCTATTATTATGGAGAGGTTTGCTAGTAGAGGATGCCACTTGGGAGGGAGAGTAGATCTTACAACATCCTGATTTGGAATTGCTTGGGGACAAGCGATCTCGGGAAGGGAGAATTGTGATTTCCCCTTCCACTTGATAGAGTTGGAGGATGAATTAGTAGCCTATACAAGTCTCGTAGGCTATAGTCAGTAGAGAAAGGGAGTCAAGGGGGTTTATTTAATGTCACTTAGTTTTTATAAAGTTACATTAAGTAAAAAGGTAATTTTTTAATAACTTAAACATTGAAAGTGACTTTTAATGTTTAAGTAAAAAAATGAAAAGGGGAATGAGAGTCATGTTTGATTTGGTCAAAAAGGGGAAAGATATAGACGGCTTGGAATAAGAATAAAAGGAGGGGTAGCGCTTCACTTTGGAATTATGATTTGATGTCTTATATGAAGTGATCTTGAAAGCCAAGTTTTCATTGGGGTTTTGACAAAACCATTCCATTTTTATTTAGTTTCAGTGGTGCAACATCCACCCTAGCTAGAAGAGAGGGGAATCCATCCAGGATTTCCATTAGAGCTCCATATTGAGGTTTACCTTCAGTTAGAGTTGTATTTATTTTCTCGAGGGAGTCGATTTGTCTTCTTTCAGGATTGGAGGGGTTTATTTATCATCTTGGGAGGTTGTTGGGTTTATTGGAGAGCCTCTTTCATTCACCACAATACCGAGGGGACCCGTGAGGATTTGTTGTAGTAGGTCATGATTCTAGTGGAGGACGCAAGTTTGTTTGGTCATAGCATGTGGGATGTGAGGGTTATATAACCTATTTTGAGGGTTGCTTGGGGATGTTTAGAGGGCTCGATCCCTTACCTTTAAGAATCACGAGGATTAGATTATCCATGGAGGTGTTGAAGGGACCAATTCATCCCCCATTTGCATATATGTGGGAAGTAATAAGGGTCGTAGGGGTCTTCTGTATACTGAGATGATTTGGAGGAGAGTCGTGGGATCATGGGGCCGAGTAGTGAAGCTGTGAGGAGGGTCGAAATCCATACCCGTCGAGTCAAGAAGATTGGAGAAGGAATTGTGTAGCTTGGGAGAATTGGATCAACTTGGCACCATCTCTTGGAAAGACTTTGGAATTATTACAGGTTTTGCTTGTTTTCTGTAGTGTTGTTGCAACTGCTACAACAACCATTAGAGAACTATTATTGTTGTATTCCAGATTCCACTCATAATAAAAAAATTCCAATGTTGTCTCTTCCATTCTATGTGTATTTGTGTTTCATGTGATATGTTTGACAAAATGTTTAGTAATAGAAAACATGCAAACTGTTTGTAAAAGATTGTATGTTAGGGACCTAACCTCCCTAACCCCTCACGTAGGTAGAATAATATATTTCCACGTAATAAAAACCAATATTAATAAGGCCTAGAAATAAGGAAGAATACGTCAAATGTAAGAATACCTAATAGAAGCTTCCTCTTCTAGAAGGATCTTCCTCTAGATTGTTCTTTTGGATAGACATATTTAATATAAATAGGAGTAGAGGGTATGAGAAGTTTCGTCTTGGATATTATTGTAATAGAGCTTTGCTCTATTGGAGGTTTCCCCATTGAAGAGGCAAGTGAACATTGCTATCATTAATCAAGGTGCTCTTTTTGGTGTTATTCTGGTATTATTCTAGTATTGTGTCAGTTATATCATTGTTGTTCTGCCATTTCTAGCTAAAATATTTATGTTTTGTATATTATTTTATATATGGAATACTACAAGTGGTATCAGAGCACTTTCCTTGGCATAAAATTGTGGGTTAAGTTTTTTGAGGGTAGAGACATATTTCAGCGTCTTAAAGCTACAAAGGTATATCGTTACGTGCATAAACCCGCGGTCGGAGTGTCATACACAGAGTAAATACAAGTGGTACTTAAGCACACATCTGTTGGCCACCCTTGTAACCCATGTCGGTACCCGTTCAAGTGGTAGCACATTAGACAACACATGCATATAGATCAACCTAGATATCCTGAAGCCCTCCATATATAAATCGATCGACCTCCTGAACGCTATAGTGCCACCAAGAAAAGAACTCGAGAATATACTCTCTTGTACCTAGGTAGTTGGGTAGTACGACTAAGGGAACGATCTAGCCTCCTTAGTTGGTGCCCTGAGATATTGGGTCGAGTAATACTGTTGGACCCCACACATATATGAGAGATATATAGCACATGGAAAACCATTGTTTGTAGACACCCTGCATACCCTAACCCTTGGGACGGAAAAGAAAAAAAAAAAAAGATTTATTGCTACGCAACAGTGCCTCCTGCATTCGGGTTGCGAAATTACTACACATTTCTTCCTGATAAAAATTTGGTCATTTCAACACTGCAATATTCTTCATATCGGAGTATAACTCCACATGATTCCTCTCTATCCTGTTGGATTCCTCTCTTCTCCCTTATCGCAGTCATACCTATCATTTTTCAACAAATTTGTTTCCCGTGGAATCGACCCCCTTCCAACACCCTTATTTGGGCCTCACCCCATCATATTCCCCTCGTTGCCCCGATATTTGTGACACACTTCACCCATCAATGTGATTTAATAACTAGGGCTCAAAGATGGTAGAATAAATTTGAAACCTGGAGGTTCAAACCAACATCTACCATGTCTACAAAAATTTAACAACTGACATTCCTACATCTTCATGGAACTTAGATCATCAATTAGGCACATGGAAATGGTATTCATTTTGTGTTTGTTTATTATAAACTCTCTCACTAGGCATATCCCACATACATGGGATTTTGAAGATTGCGACCTCTATGTCTGACAAATACTAACATTTATCATTTTGATGAATCATGTACAATATAGTCTTACAACTTTGCTTTGGGGAAATTTTAGAAATAAGAATATACATTTTATTTCAAAATATAAAAGACAATAGAGCTAGAGAATAAAATTATTTGTGTCTTTTGTATTGCAGGTTAAGAGGCATAGTACCAAAGCAGTTTTAGGCAAATAGCTTAATAGGAGCTTATCAAAGCTGATTGGGAAAATGGAGGTTTAACCATGGGAAAATACTCTGAGGGATAAAAAGGATGAATATGCTTTAAAAATTTAATGAAAATTTCGGGCGTTAACATGAGCTTTGGTTAAGAACAAACAGAGGAATTTAAGATGGGAAAATATCGCACAAATTGGATAAAGGCGTTCAAAATTTCCTAATACATTTTGAGCGCTAACACCTGACACAAGAGCAAACCAAGCTCATCAAAATGGGAAAAATCAAAGGCCCAAAGGCGCATGCACTTACTGTGCAAGATAACAACCATAATTATCAGAAATCTAAAGATAGAGAAAAAAATAAATCTCATGCACATGTGAAGAAGGAAGGGTACACCAAACCCTTCACCAATGCCTCCGGATCCAAAGGGGAAAAGGGAAGAAAATGGGAGAAATGCACGTACTGTCACAAAGGATTCCATCCAGAATCCGCATGCATGCAAAAAAAAATAGATCTAATGTCTCAAATACTTCAGCAAAACAACCTTTGAGATCACATCTTTGAGGGTTCCAAGAAGAAGAAGCCAAAAGATTAGAATCCCAAGAAAGGAAATTCTAGCCATGCCTTGATCGCCATCAACTCCTCTCCCGATGCTTGGATCGTTGATTCAGGAGAATCACATCACATGGTTGCCTCAAAAGCAGTATATTCTTCATTGGATGCATGCAAAGGTCCTCTTATTCTGATGGGGGACAACTCTTCTATCAAAGTCACTGACAAACGAATGATTGAACTCACTAACAGAAGCTTCGAGAATGTGTTGCACGTTCCCAAAATTTTCGCCAACCTTCTCTTATTGTATCAGATGACAAATTTTGGCACTGGAAATAAATTCATATTCACACCAAATTCCATGGACATCTATGACATGCAAACCAACTCCGGGGTTACAACCGGTGAGGTAAATCATCATTCTAGATTGTATACATTTTCTAAATTCATTGAACTTGATTTTGCTTTAGTTTTTACTCATGCTAATGAAAGTAGTAGGATATAGCACAAAAGTTTTGGACATTTGAATTTCAGATACATGCAACAACTTAGCAAGAAAAAATTGGTTGATGGTCTATCAGACATCCATTTCTCCAAGGGAGTATGTGAGGGGTGTGTTCTCGGAAAACACCCTCAAGAGAAATTCGGCAAAGGAAAGTCTCAGAGAGCTTCCGTGCCTTTAGATCTTATCCATAGTGACCTCATGGGTCCTTTTCCGCATCCATCGATCAACAATGCAAGGTTTGTTCTCATTTTTGTTGATGATTTCTCATGTTTTACATGGATCTACATTCTCAGGCAAAAAATTGAGGTCTTTCAACACCTCAAAGATTTCAAATCCCTGGTTGAGACACAGTCCAGAAAGAAGATCAAAGTCCTTTGAACTGATAATGGGGGAGAGTATGTCAATCATGAGATCCATAATATTTTCCATGAGGTAGGGATTCAATTGCAGCACACATTTCCCTATACTTCGCAACAAAATGGAGTTGTTGAGAAAAAAAGTAGATCTCTAAAGGAGATGGCATATTGCATGCAACATGGAAAGTCACTACCACAGAGACTATGGGTCGAAGCACTTAATTGTGCAACATACATCCAAAATATATCTCCCCATAGATCATTCAAGGATAAGACCCCCTATGAAGCTTGGAGAGGTCTCAAACCAGAAGTGACCCACTTTCGCATTTTCGGTTCACATGCATGGACCCAGATTCCCTTTGAAAAGAAGAAGGCACTTGATCCACAGAACAATGAGTGTATTTTTGTTGGATACCCCGATGGCGTGAAGGGATATAATCTTATTGATCTTTCCTTGGACAAGATCATCATTGAGTGTAGTGTCCAATTTGAGGAAAGTGTCTCTCATGTACCTCAACAACCGCATGCATACACCTTCATTCTTCCACCTGTCCAAGATGATGAGAAAGCACATGATGACTCTTCTTTAGACGAGAGTTATGAGTCATAGGACTTAGATGATTCAGATTCAGAGTCAGTACAATCAGATGTATATTCAGAGCATCCAGATGCAGTTGCAGAGCTAGAGAAGAGGCCCAAGTGGGCACAAACTACTCTTAAGAATGCAGGGGATCTTGTTGGTGATCCAGCCTATACTAGGAGGACTCGATATGATTTCGAGGAGCCTCCTGTTGCACTCACTTCCACTGAACCATTTCCCTCTAGGAATATTTTCTTGGTTCAGTATTTAGATCCACATTATTATGGTGAGACTGTTGGAAATCCCTTTTAGGAATCTGCCATGCAGGAGGAGTACAACTCACTCCTCGAGAACCAAACTTGGGATCTAGTTACCCTTCCTTCTGGAAGGAAATTTGTCAGATGCAGATGGGTCTACGGGACCAAGAGTGCAGCGGATGGACATATTAGCATATACAAAGCCAAGATTGTTTCGAAAGGCTTTCAGCAAGTGCATGGTATTGACTATGATGAGACCTTCACTCCAACAACGAAGATGGATTCCATACGATTGGCACTTGCCATTGCGACAAACAAGGGATGGGAAGTCATTCAGATGGATGTGAAGAATGAATTTCTTCATAGTGATCTCTCTGAGGATATCTATACGGAGTAGCCCCAGGGATTTATGCATGAGTCATCTTTGGTCTGTCGACTGAAGAAGTACCTTTATGGCCTCAAGCAGGCTCCGAGGCATGGTATGCCAAGATGGACTCCTACCTGTTGTCACAGAACTTTGTACATTTTAAATCAGACCCAAATGTCTACATGCTCCGGACGTCTAATTCACTTCTACTCTTAGTTCTGTATGTTGATGATTTGCTGATCATCGGTTGCTCAAATTCAATGATTGTTGCAATCAAGAGGATTCTACATGACATGTTTTTGATGACGGACATGGGTCCGCTACACTTCTTCCTTGGACTTGAGATCAGTCAGGATGCATCAGTAATCAAACTGTCTCAGGCCGAGTATGCACAAGATCTCCTTGAGAGATATCACATGACAGACTAGAATTTTTCTCTGACTCCTTTCCTATCAAGAGTCAAACTTGAGGATGGCAGGCAGACTCCACTAGTTGACAACACACTGTACAGACAACTAGTGGGGAGATTATTGTGTCTCACACACTCTAGACCAGACCTCTCCTATGCAGTTGGCACAATTTACAGGTTCATGCAGGAGCCACATGAGCTACATTGGAAGGCTTCAAAGTGCATCCTTAGATATGTACATGGCACCATCACCTTTGGGATTTATTATGCAACAAACTCTACATTAGATCTAATTGGGTTTACTGATTCCGACTGGGCTGTCGCAAGTCCACATCTCTGTACTCACTTAGTCTTGGTTCCAGGCCTATCTGTTGGTCGAGTAAGAAGAAATTTGTCATTTCTCTATCTTCAGCAGAGGCAGAGTATAGATGGGTAGTTAACATAACCATTCAGGCTATGTGGCTACAACACTTTCTCACTGAGTTGGGCATTATGTTTCATCGGTTGATCGCCATATGGTGTGACAACCAGAGCACTATGAAGTTCTACAAAGATCCAGTTCAGAGGCAGCAAACGAATCACATAGAGATCCACATGAAATACATCCGGGACTTAGTACACGAGGGGATCATAAATCTATAGTTTTGTCTTTTAGCAGAACAAACAACATACATATTCACCAAGACCTTCACTGAGCAGAAGTTTCATTCTCTACGAAGTCATGTTGGAGTGAAGGACATAGTTTCCTAGCAATTGTAGTTCTTCTTTTTAACATACATTGTACCTTGAGGGGGGGTTTTCCCGGTTTCATCACTTTATTTGAGTGTATATTTTGTATTTGGGTACCTAACATGGCCTCATTGCCGGGACCCATTCTTTATTTTCACCATAGTGATTTTTAGGGGAGGTGTTCGAGTTAATTCAAACACACCTAAGATTTATTTTTCCTTTTTTATTAGTCATAATTAGTCATTATCCAATCTCCTATATTTTAGGTTAGAATATTCCACCTGGACAATATTCTCTTTCAGTTGACACTTCAGTTTGACTAGTTGAGTTGACTTTAGATGCTGCATTGGTTTTGCCACCATGCAACATTGTGATCATCACCATGCTAATGCACACTTACCTTGGGATCATCACCAGACTAGCGCATTACCCTTGATTCCTTGATCTAATCCTCACTACACTCTGTTCAGTCAGTTAACTGAAGACTAGTTGACTAGTTAACTCAGCTAGGTGGCAGTTCACTCCTGTAACTGCCTAAGAGACTAGACTAGCTGGTAGTTCACTCCCGTAACTGTTGGTGTGTGTCCAAATCACTCTAGACCACCACTATAGAGCATTGGTTCTCCTTTAGTGCACATTGATTGAGTCATACATAGTATATATTGTGTAAATTATTCATTATTCATTACGATTAATGAGAATTCTTCTATTCTTTCTCTCCTTCTTCTTCTTTCTTAAGTTCTCTCTGCAAATGTGTGTAGTATTTTATAGCTAGATATATTATGTGGGGGTTCAACATATTTACAACTGACACCAACCATTTAGGTTGTTTGACAGATTTGAAACAATCTGGCATAGTGGAAGACTTTATAGCCGCTTTTGAGTGATTGGCTTTTCATACAGAGGGTATGTTTGATGCTTTTTTCCGAGAATGTTTTATCAGTGTACTCAAGGATGAGATTCGTGCCCATGTCCTCATGGTGCGGCCCCAGAGTTGGGTGGAAGATACTAAATGAGCTAAGGAATCACAACATGTTGTCTCTTCTCAAACCCGAAAAACCTCCTTTATTCATCACCTTAAACCAGTCACTCCCACTCTTCCTTCTACTCCAATAAAGATCCAAAAATTGACTAGGGCAGAAATGGTTGAACACCAAATCAAAGGCCTTTGTTATAATTGTGATGAAAAATATTTTCCTGGGCACAAGTTAAAGAAAAAAATCTTTTTATGGCCATCTTCAAGGATGTCTCAGAAGAATATGTCAAGCCCCCCCTATGGCCGATTCACCTGAACCCACTGAAATGACCCCATCCTCCGACCCTCTTGAAGTCGAACTGATCATTTCCATTTCCCTGAATTCTCTCACTGGTTTCTCTGCTCCCCAAACCCTCAAGATAATTAGTTACATTAATAATAGGAAGTTCATCATCCTTGTTTTTTTTTTACAAAAACGGATATGAGATTATATTAAGAAGTGTGGCAGAGCCACTGGTTCAGATTACAAAATGCCCAGTGTCTTTGGGCTTTTAACATGACTGCAACAGCTTTAACTACAACTGTGAATACAACACAAACCTACTAACTGCCAGAGTTCCCTAGAGGCTTAGTCTAATCTTTATTTAAATCCATGGCTAATAATGCCAGACTGCTTAAGAACTTGTTACAATGACACTTAATCCAGAGCTTACTTTCCTTCATCCTGGTTCCAGTTACTGTTGAGCTGGGCCATTTTGGCCTCCAGTTGCTCCATGCGTTCATCGAATTCTTGTTGTGGGTTCTTTAATTCATGATGAAGCTTATCCAGCTCTTCAACAAACCCAATTTTTGTCAGCGTGATGTCTGATTCGAGCTGTTCAAGCCTTCGACCAGCTTCCACATCCAGATTTTCCAAGAAATCTAACTGGTGCTGTAGCATCTCCTGCAAATTTGCAAGGGTCTTATCCAATTCCTTCAAGCGTTCTTCTGTACTCTTTGGGCCTTTGGAGGAAGACGCCATTGCCCTTCTTGCCTGACTTCGCGTCCCTGGAGCAGCTCGAACTGTTCTCTTGCTCTCTCTTTGTGCCTGCGCGTCTCTGCTGATCATTCCTTGGGTCGAGTTGTAAGGGGCCCGAGCCTTCTTTATTTCAATTTGGTTCCTGGTCATCATTGTCTTTGGGAGCTGGGTGATTCACGCGGATTCTGTGTCTGCCTCCAAGCTCAGGCTCGCATGCTCTTGGTACCTGGCGGGTCCTGTGTGCCAATAATCCCGAACTTCCCTGTCTTCATGCTCGATTTCCTCAGATCCTTTGTACCTGCGCGGGTCAGGATTCATATGAGCGCTGATGGTCCTCAAGAGATTAGGGGATCTCCAATCGTTCCAAAGTGCCATTCACTGACAGAGTACCTTCCTCCAGCATCACGCCTTGATTGGCTTCTTGGTCAGCAACGCAGTTTTGGTCTCTTAAAACATGATAGAAGTGACAGGTGTTCAACTTGCTAGTGATAATTCGAATTTTATCCATGAGGCTGTGGAGTTTTATAGTGTGAGCGTTGGATCTCTTTACCATGGTTTGTATAATTATTCTTGAATCTCCAATTACTATTAAGTCCTGAATATTGAGCTTTATTGCCAATTTCAGTCCCTGCCAGAGAGCCAAAGCCTCAGCCCTGTTGTTGGTGTCTATGCCGAGCCCAATTGCATACTGCATTACTGTGCCTTGATTTGGGTCTTGAATAGTGCCTCCGCCTCCAGAGGGACCTGGATTCCCTTT
>ML799447.1:371659-384969 GCA_009831015.1 Picea engelmannii | reverse complement strand
ACGTCTCTACCAAACGACGAAAGGAGGAGGCTGGGGAAGGAGGGGGCGGCGGCTCCCCTCCCTGTCCTTCCATGGTGGCTCGCAAACCCTAACTCACCAGGACGAGTTTGGATCAAGAGCACGAGATCCTTCTTGTCTTCATGTTGACATCAGTCAGTTCATCATCCTTGTTGATAGTGGAAGCACCCATAATTTTATTCATCGCCGCATTGCCCAAGAAACTAATTTCTATATATGCGTCGTCAATAATTTTCAAATCATGATTGTCAATGGTGGGTCCATGAAATGTGGGGGCTCTTGTGAAAATGTGCATCTCCAAATTGGTCAGTACCACATTCAATATCATATTTTTGCTATTGACATGGGTGGTTGTGACATTGTGTTGGGTGCATAATGGATAAGGACTATGGGTCCCATTCTCATGGATTTTAAGGAATTAACCATGCAATTCAACCAGGAGGGCCAACAATATAAGTTCCAAGGCATCACCTCCAGTTCCTTGGATATCATTAGTTTCCATCACATGGAAAAGATCCTAAAAAAAGGTCATTCTGGCATTATTGCACAACTCCATGCCATTCAAGCCACTAAGACACCTTCTGTGCCACAGGACCTCCAATCCATCCTCTCCAAACATCAAGTTGTTTTTTCCACTCCCCATGGACTTCCTCCTTCCTGTGATATTCATGATCATTCCATTCCCCTTGTCCCCGACATCCTCCCTCCCAATATTTGTCCCTACCGTCATCCCTTTTCCCAGAAAAATGAAATTGAGAAAATTGTTCTAGAATTGCTCACCGCAGGTGTTATCTATCCTAGTATGAGCCCCTACTCGTCTCCTGTGGTCATGGTCCTTAATAAAGAAGGATTTTAGCGCATGTGTCCTAAATTCTACGCCCTCGACAAACTCACCATCAAAGACAAATTTCCCATTCCTGTCATTGAGTGGTGCCCAGTTGTTTACTAAACTTGATCTTCATTCCGGCTACCGCAAGATATGTATGAATGAGGAAGACATTCCTAAGACTGCATTTCTAACTCATGAGGTCCACTATGAGTTTTTGGTCATGCCCTTTGGATTGTGTAATGCTCCCTCCACTTTCCAAAGCCTCATGAATCATGCCTTTCGTCCTTTTCTCTGTCATTTTGTCTTAGTTTTCTTTGATGATATCCTCATCTATAGTAAAACCTGGACAACCCATATTTCTCATGTAGATCGAGTTCTACATATACTCTCTCATCATCGAATTTTCCTCTAACAATCTAAATGTTCTTTTGGAACCTCGGAAGTCGAGTACTTGGGTCATATTGTTGGCAAGGGATGTGTCAGAGTGGATCCTAAAAAGATTAAAGCTATGCAGGATTGGCCTCGCCCAAAGACTCCCAAAATATTTCATGAATTTCTGGGTTTAAAATACTATTATCACAAGTTTTTTAAGAATTATGGAAAAATTGTGGCACCTCACATTTCTCTCCTTAAAAATAATTCTTTCACTTGGACTCCTGCAGTTGATCTGACCTTTCAAACCTTGAAGGCAACCATGTGCACCACTCCAGTCCTGGACCTTCTTGATTTCACAAAGACCTTTTTCCTGGAATGTGATGATTCCAGGAGAGGAATTGGACAAGTCCTTATGCAAGATGGTTGGCCTTTGGCCTTTACCAGTGAAAAAATGTTAGAGTGACATTTGGGAAAATCAATCTATGCAAAGGAAATGTTGCCTATTCTGCATGCAGTGGATCTTTGGCACCCTTATCTATCTGGGAAATGCTTCCAAATTAAGACATATCATCAAAGCCTCAAGTATTTTTTGGAACAACGCCCTTCCTCCCAAGAGCAACAAAAATGTGTGACTAATCTCTTTGGATGTGATTATGAGATCATTCACAAGAAAGGAAAATACAACGTCGTTGCTGATGCACTTTCAAGAAAATATGAATATGAAGAGTCCCTTTTTCCCCTTTCCTTCATTGTAATCGACTGGCTCCAAGCTGTTCGCTAGAAATGGCTACAAGATCCCAAAATTTTGCATCCGATCCAACAATTGTAGGCCAATTCTCTAGTTTCCCTGGGGTACTCTTGGCACAATGATGAGCTTCTCTACAAAGGTCGTTTGTATTTAAGTAAATAGTCACAAATTAAATCCACGGTACTTTTTGACCTTCATGCTACACCCACAACTGGGCACTCGGGGTTTACCAAAACTTATAACCGGTTAAAACGTTCTTTTTTAGGGATGGTATGAAACATGACATTGGCAATTTTGTGGCCAAATGTGATGTTTGTCAATGCAACAAGGGATAAAAAGCTAAATATCCTGGCACACTACAACTGCTTTCGATTCCATTTGAATGGATATCTCTATGGATTTTATTGTGGGCTTAGCTAAATCGGGAAATAAATCAGTCATGATGGTGGTCGTTGATATTCTTTCCAAGTATGCTCATTTCTGTGCTCTTCAAAACCCATTTACCACCTCCACTGTGGCTCAAATTTTTATGGATTAGGTCTTTAAGCTTCATGGCATGCCTCATTCTATTGTTTCTGATCGAGACCCCACTTTCACAATCAATTTTTGGCAAGAATTGTTCAGGCTACAGGTCACCCAATCACATCTCAACACAACTTATCATCCCTAGGCTGATGGTCAAACTGAAGTCGTCAACAAGTGTTTGGAAACATATTTGAGGTTTTTTGCATCGGAAAGGAAAAATAGATGGGCTCAATGGTTACAACTAGCTAAATGGTGGTACAACACTTCTTACCATACAAATACCCGCCTGACTCCTTTTGAAGCAGTATATGCAAAAAATGCACCTCCAACTCTCTCATACCTACCAGGTGTCTCGAAGGTCCATGCGGTTGACCAAACGCTTACAATTTGAGAGGCTATTCTCTGTACCCTCAAAGAGAATCTGGTCATGGACCAGAATCACATGAAGAAACAAGAAAATCAAGGTCATTTTGAATGTCAATTTGCTGAAGGAGACCAGGTGTTCCTTCGACTGCAACCTTATAAGAAAACTTCCCTCAAGGATGACCATTTTCAGAAACTGGAGCCCAAATTTTATGGTCCTTATACCATTCTCAAGCATGTGGGACATGTGGCCTATCAGTTAGATTTACCCAGTTATTTTAAGCTCCATCCTATTATTCATGTCTTCTACTTAAATAAGGTGATTGGAACTAAGTGCCAAACTCAAACCAACCTTCCCAAGTTGGATGAAGAAGGCTCCATATGGTTGTAGCCACAAGAATTTTTGGACCAGTGTGAGTGTCATATGTGTCAACACACCATCAAGGAAGTGTTAGTCCAGTGGAAAGATACAACTCCACTGGAAGATGCCACTTGTGAACCAACTACCATTCTGTGGCAATTTCATCATCTCAATCCTTTAGGACAAGGCTTCTTTTAAGGGGGAGGACATGTTAGCGACCTAACCTCCCTAACCTCTCACATAGGTAGAATAATATATTTTCATGTAATAAAGGCCAATATTAATAAATCCTAGCAATAAGGAAGAATAAGTCAAATGTAAGAATGCCTAATAGAAGCTTCCGCTTCTAGAAGGATATTCCTCTAGATTGCGCTTTTGGATAAACAGATTTAGTATAAATAGGAGTAGAGGGTATTCAAATTTTTTTCTTGGATATTATTGTAATAGAGCTCTGCTCTGCTGGAGGTTTCCCCCTCGAAGAGGAAAATGAACATTGCTATCATTAATCGAGGTGCTCTTTCTTGTGTGTTTATTTATTTATTGGGGGAATCGGCAACTCACAGTTCTCATACTCGCGTGACACAGGGTCGATCCCCATCGGATACCACTATAACCCCAGGTGCAACCACCCAGCCCGCAAGAATGGTGCACGAGTAAATCCGGGTGAGAATCGAACATGACACTTCATTTTACAAATTTCCTTCCATTTACATGACACTTGCCAATCCGTCTACACCCGTGCGTGCGGTGCTCTTTCTTGTGTTATTCTGGTATTATTTTGGTATTGTTCTAGTTATATCAATGTTGTTATGCCATTTCTATCTAAAATATTTTTTGTTCTGCATACTATTTTATATGTGGAATACTACATTGTATGCAAAGTATTTTATAAAATCAAACAAAGAAAAAAAATACTATTAGACCACAAACATAATATCCCAGCCTAGCTCTATTGGGGATATTAAACCCTCTAATTCTTTGCCTTCTTCTGCATCTCTTGAGATTGGAAGATCTCATAAAATTATCAAATGAAAATACAATTTATCTACCAACAACACTGCAAACAAACATCTTTTAGTCATTAGAGAATCCATTTAGGGTTATGTGAATCATCTCTAATTCAAGATTTTATCTCCTGCATCATGCAATTGGTCTATGATTGATTTGACTCTGTTAATGTATGAAGAGACACTCTCTCCCTCTGCCATCATGTATGCATTCAACATGTTTATGAGAAACATATTTCTTGACATGCTCAAAGATTCACAGAGGGACTTTAACTTGTTCCACAAATATTTAGTTTTCTTGCAACTCCTTGCATTCACAACCTGCAAAGACAATCTAAGATTGATTGAGATGATCATACGAGCTTTGATATCCTTCTTATTTCACTCAACCTCTTTAGTGAGATCTCTTGGTTTTGGTTCTGATCCATCAACTAGAGAATAAACATCTCGTTCGGTGAGGATGAGTTCCATAAAACATTTCTATGAAGAATAGTTGGAGGTGCCTTCAATATTTTCAAAATCATTAAGCTTAAAACTCCCCATGTCAAAGATTGGAAGAGAGTGAATTCAAACTCTCATAGAAAACACTAGTAATTCGTTCACATATTTATCTTTTTCACAAATAAAAATATATTAGCGTTAAACAAGCCCACATGCCTTTTCTTTTGCATAAAAATAAATATATGTGCAAATTCCCAAAGTCAATGGATGACTACTAAAATCGACTTACTTTTCTCATTGTGGACATCCATATTCATAATATCAAAAGATATTATAAGGAAAGTATATTGTCCAACCTCAATAAATTTCCTGTACAAACACAATATATTATTGGACAACAGTGTAGCCACCATAATTAGCATACTAAGAAAATATACAACAATTCTCTAGCGATTTGAGTACCAAGGATAAACAAGAAATTGCAACACCGACAACAATTTCTTCCATAACAATCAACCAATAACTACAATGAGTCTATTGAAGCAATCCAACATCTACTTCTCTTTCATTTAGTGTGGCCTTTTCATGTTTCTTCCACACACAACACGATGGGTAGAGAACATACTTTTCTTGGTATTTACGAGAGGATGACATTATTCTACAATGTGTTGTTCTACAACTAACACAGTGCACTGCGATACATGTAGTCACTTTCCTCAGATGATTCTGTTTATTTTTTTCTTTTTTTGTTTCAAAGGATTGGCTTTGATACCATGATAGGAACCCTAAACACACATAGTTTCTCTTTTGTGGTATCTTCCCCAATCCTTTTAAGGATCAATTCTCAAACCAATTACACTCTATAACAAAATTACTGCAAAATAATTGAAGAAGAAACACAACAGTGGAGCTAACATGAACACAATCATAATACACACCAAAATAGAATTATTTATTGCATTGAGCTCAAATTGAATTTATACATAGACGTATTTGACTAAATATAGACACACCATCAGATCGAGATTTCAAGCCAACAACTTAACTCCACATTCTAATGTAGAATAAAATCTTGTTGGAGAGAATCTCTCAAATCCAACTAAAATTCAACAAACTTCACCATAATAAAAAACCAGATATCTATGAAAATAACCAAACACTCATTTAATACACTAATAACAAACTATTGAAAAGTAGAAAATTCTTCAACTAACTCTTGTCTCACATTTTTTAACACGAAAAACATAACAATTAACCCATTTTGAAGTGAGGAAGTGGAAGAGAACATATGAAGGCAATACAAGAATTGCATTTTAGTAAGATTCTTTTAATAATAACATAATCTATGTATGCCATAAACATCTTGTCCTTTGCAATCATGTAAAGTTATAGTGCATGTTATACCATTATTAGTCCCTGTCAAAGGCGTAGAGGGACTATAGCGATTGATAATTCATTGACTTCATATTAGTTTGTCCTTTGACTAAAATTATTTGCATAATCTCTATTGTTGAAACTAGAGAACTAAAAACATTGATTTGTATATAATAAAAAATACCATATATGTTATGATCTAATTTGATAACATATTGGAGGTCGTATTGCCAGCTTCACTATTCCCAATGTTTTATATGTTAGCATATCCAAAGTTTTTGATCATCTACGGTCTTTTTGAATTTTTATTATTTTTATTAAAATGTTTAGATATCCAAAGTTTTGAGCATCGAGAGTCAGTTTTTTATTAGTTGACTTCATATTAGTTTGTCCTTTGACTAATATTTTTTTTTGCATAGTCTCTATTGTTCGAACTATTGTTATTATTATTATTCTTTATTTTTATTATTTTATATTATTATAAAATAATATAATAATTATTTTGCGTATGTAAACAGGCCTGCCACACTGCATTCTTTCTTAAATGTTTACACAATGTGAGGCCCTTCGACGGTCCTGACAAACTTAAATGTTTACCTAACATGCCTCACAACCTTAAATGTTTACTTAAGAGTCCCATTACAATACATTTTCCTCCGATTTTTTTTATACAATGTTGTCTGTAGTGAATATGGGCAATATTGTTCTTGAGCGGCATTACTGGTTCACCGGTTGATGCTTGCTCGTTGCTTGTTCACTGGTTTCTTGTTTTCCTGTTGTTGTTGCTCTTGTTTGCCTGTTTCTCTTGTTGCAATTTTCACACTTGGGATTCTGCAACCGTGATTGGAACTGCGCTTCTATTGTTCCCCATTGATAGGTGGGTTTTAGTGCCATGTTTACCTTCCTATTTTTTGTTTGTTATTTACTATTTCTAGTTTGCAAGTGAAAAATTTCAATACATGAAATTCCCAAAGTCAAAATCCTCTTGCAGAAAATCTTTGTATGTGAGTACTATGACCAGAGAACTAAGAATGTGAGGTTGTCTTGGTCTTGTTCTTGAACGTCAATATTCGACATAGAACCCACTTCTATCGCAGCCATAGTCACATATAAAAAAGGAAATCAAATTTTCTCCTCATTTTTTATGTTCCTGAAAACCATACGTTTGGTGCGCTTGGACATCAAACCAAGAGTCGTTGGATAATAGAAATGCAAAAAACATATGAGGTCCAGTCTGAAAAAAATGCAACAAACGTATGGTTTTCAGGAACAGAAAATGTGAGGAGAAAATTCAATTTCAATTTTTATATGTCACTTTGGTTGCGATAGACGTGGGTTTTGTGTCGAACATTGATGTTCAGGAACAAGATCAAGACAACGTCACAATGTTGTTTCTCTGGTCATAGTAGTCAAATACAAAGATGTCCTACAAGAGGATTTTTAGCATTCCCAATATTGAAAATTCTTACTTGCAAACTGGAAAAAACAAACAACGAATAGGGATGCAACCATGGTAGTGAAACTTACCCATGAATGGGGAATGACAGAAGCACAGTTCCAATTGCAGATGCATAATGCCAACCATGCAAACTGCAACTTTCTTAAATGTTTACACAGTGGGACACCATTGGATGGTCTTCACAGCCTTAAATGTTTACCTGACATGCCTCGCAACTTGAAATGTTTGGTTAACAAGCGTGTTACAATACATTTTCCTCTGATTTTTTGATACAATATTGTCTACAGTGAATTTGGGCAATATTGTTCTTCACCAACATTCCTGGTTGATGGGTTGATGCCTGCTCGTTGGTTCGTTGGATGATTCTTATTGTTGTTTGATTCAAATTTGTAGAGTTGAGGTCCTACAAGTGTAGTTGGACCTCTTGGTACTTGTTTGTTGTTTGTTGCTTGCTTAAACTTTGCAAGGTTAGGGTCCTTCTTCCATAGTTGGACCTGTTGTTGCAGTTTTCATGCTAGGGGTTGCGCTTCTGTCGTTCCCCATTCAACGGTGAGTCTCAGTTCCGTGGTTTCATTCCTGTTCGTTGGTTGTTGTTTTCTATTTCTAGTTTGCAAGTAAGAATTTTCAATATTGGGAATGCCTGAGCCAAAATCCTCTTGCAGAACATCTTCATATGTGACTACTACGACCAGAGAAACATGAGTGTGATTTTTTGTTGGTGTTTTTATTGAGCGTCGATGTTCACCAGAGATCCCACATCTATCGCTGCCATAGTGACACATAAAAAAAAAGGAAAACAAATTTTTTCCTCGTATTTTTTGTTCCTGAAAACCATGCATTTGGTGCATTTTTTTCATGTTGTTCCCTTCCAAAATGTCTTGTTCCCCTTTGAATGTAAATTTTGGGCACATAAATCACCTCTTTTGTAGCCATAGTAAGATATAAAAAAGGAAATCAAATGTTCTCCTCATATTTTATGTTCCTGGAAACGATACGTTTGCCAGAGAAACATGAGTGTGATGTTGTCTTGTTCTTGTGTGAAAACAATACTCTTGGTGCATTTTTTTCATTCTGTTCCCTTCCAAAATGTCTTGTTCCCATTTTAATGTCAATGATGGGCACAAAATCCACCTTTGTTGCACGCATAGTGAGATATAAAAAAGGAAAACAAATGTTCTCCTCATATTTTTTGCTTTTAAAAACCATACGTTTGAGTGCAACCCTGGAACTGGAAATTACCCGTCAATGAGAAATGCTAGAAATGCAGTTCCAATCGCAGATGCAGAATCCCAACGGTGCAAAGTGAAACAACAGGGCCAACTATGGATGCAGGATGTTGTAGGAAAATCTCCCTGCGGACAGGTAGATTGCCTCAAAGAGCTAGACCCTAACTCTAAGACAGAAAGTGCTTAACATGGGCACTGATTTCCTTTCAAATCTATACAAACTAATACATGAGAAGGAAGGAGGATAGAGGTACCTCTTTATCGATGTTTGTCCCTGCATGCTCTGAGTCGAGCTCTAATCTTTCTCTCCTCGCCGAGTCATGTAGACAAACAAAGTACGACTGCTTCCTACTCTATTGATATTAGCTTGAAAACAGATCTATCTATCAATGATAAGTTCATGTAAGATTAGACACAAACTAGAAAGAAACAGGCCAAGCGTGTCATATTAATGAGAATAACGACAACAATACTTACAATCGTAGATGCAAGTGTGACAACTTCGTCAAGTCCCCTTCGTCCAACCCTTGCTCGAAAGATCCACAACCTAGATGATAGCAACTTCACTGATCACTTCTCCTCTAACTGAATGTGTGTTTCCTATGAGATCATAGGTTTCTTGCTTGCAATTCTTCCCCCTTTTCACCATCATAGAGCCTGCTTATATAGGTTAAGAGGAGCTTAACCTCTTGAGTTATCTTTAGAAGAAGTTGAGGAATTCCCTCCTTGGATCACGGATCTCCTGATGGAACCAAGAATTCGAATGCAACTGCCTTCCAAACTTGAGAGATCCTCCCCTTATTCTCCTCAACGGGCCAACTACTGCCTCAGATTAGACAATGCTCCCTCAAAAGGGGCATCAGAGCGCTATAGAGCTTCCTAGGAATCTTGAGGGGGGCGCCAATGCTCCAAGGATGGATAGCGCTCCTTCAGAGGGGCAGATGAGCGTTATAACGCTCCCTGAGACCTTATAGGGGAGTGACAGTTCTCCTAAGGCTGATGTACGGGAGCGGTCACCTTCCAAACCTTTGTTTAAGAGCTCCTCTCAGGTGGTAAGAGTTCCTTGACTTCAATTAACCAGTTTCCCTTCTCCAAATCAAGTGTACGAGATGTCTTAAGTGCCTCCTTAGTGTTGTCATTATGGCAGTATGCTCGAACAAGATTTGCGACACTTGTGACCAACTTGCGACACATTTGTAAGGAAGATGTGACACTTCCGACAGTTGATAGGAACATGCGACACTTATCCAGTTGAGTAATTTTGACGTGTAACAGATTGCCTCCCAAAGTATGAAGTTAGAAGATGCGAACTAATAACTGAAATTCTTTGTAGATGCTCAAGCAAGGGTATAGACTCAGAGAACCTGACGGAAGCTGCACACAAACATCCAACAAATATCATGACATATTTCAAAACCCAAGGCAGGCATACCTATGCTTGGGTGATCAAGACTTGCAAGATAGGGCCGCCATAAAATACACTACGGATCCATAATTGTACTGATAAGAAGGTATAGCCACCGAAGATACAACGTGGATCTATACTCTGATGACTTGGACTGATCGTAGCCACGAAGAATACACAGTGGATCTACAAGATGACAATACATAGCCACGACCAATACAAAGTGGATCTATGTAACAGTGTATGTATCATTCGTCCAAGAGAAACTCCTTTGCAACCTGGGAAAAGCATATATCAAAGTGGTCACTCAACCCAGGGTCTTCTTACCGATCCCAATGTGGTACGCTTCTAACCATGTGAATAGATGTCCTGATGTCGAACATGGCAGAAACCACTTGATTACCGGTCGATGGTGCGAACCGTTAACAAGTGCGAGGGAGATCACCATTAATGTCAATGATTCCCAAGGTACCCTAGTACATTCCAGTGAATGTGAATAGATGAGCTGAGGTTGAACATCTATGGAATCATCCGATCAGAGGTCAATGATGTAAACCTACTGTCGAATGTGAGGAGGCCTGCCATTGAGGCATGCAGGTACCAAAGTACTAACTGGTTTCTAAGTCTGATTCCTGGATAATGCGTTGAAGTCAACAGGAATAGAATCGTCGAGGGAGGGCCTTGATGTATCCCCCATCAACGACACAAAACAGATATAGAGATGTAATTGGTGGATCAAACGGACATGGACTGACACAGGTTTTGAGGCAAGATATTTGGGATGGATGACTTTAGAGGCAGATACTTCCCTTGAACACTGAGGCACAACAAAAAAACATGACATGGACCAAAACTATGCAGTGGATACTATGACTTGTGTCGGGTGACCCAAAGGGCGACTCGACAAAGTGCCGTGTTCAAGGGCGACTCTAAAAACTGCTGGATAATGTTCTCAAGAGACTGCTTGGCTTGCTCCTTTCAATTTTTCCCCCATCTAGATAGATGAGTACCTCTTTTTGATTTAATGAGCTCGAGGAGGATAACACATGCTTGATATAACTCACTTTCGGTAAGTTCCTCTTCCTTTGTTTAATGAAATGGAAGGAGTAAGGATTCAGTCCCATATGGGTCTGTCGATGTGTGCTTTAACGAGTCCAAAGACAGAAAAATCGAAGGTTTTTCAGGATTATAGAGTTTGGAAAAACACTTAAAAGAGAACTCTCTCAGTTCCTTTTTCGTATAGTAGTCTAACGAGACCGAAAAAGAGATAAAATATCGCTCGAAAGACGCCCTTTCTAACCCTTTAACGAGTGTGAAAGGAAGCAAGGTCACTCGACAATCTTTTCATATTTAGAGAGTCTGAAAAGGGTTTAACGATGACTCCAGGGGGGTTCCTTTTTCATGTGTTCATGTATCGTACGGGTCCGAAAAAGAGATAAAAGTTTACCCGATTACGTTCTCATGTTTTCGAGCTCGGGAACGAACTAAGACTATGCTCATAAGCGTGACAAGGTAAATAATCCATCAGAACTGCTAGGAAACCTGCAATGTCAAAACTACAAACCAGGGGTTTAGTGAAGCCATTATATCGTTAGAGAAACCCAAAAATGACTATTCCTTATAAAAATGAAAATTTATAAATAACAATACAATGAAAATTCCATTTACCATTTCATTTTGCACAAGGGTTTTGGAGTAGTGGAGATTCTCATTTTGAAGTGGATCTTGTTTTGCTCACTGCCGGAGCTACGGTTCACCGTTTTGCTTGCCGTTTGGACCAAGCAGATGTCCATCTCTTCTTCTTTAAAACACATGGTTTAACATTCATTTTTATAGCATCATTTAATTTAAAATATGAAGCCCTAAATTGCCCAAAAAAAACCAAAATCGGCCTCTTTTAAAAATGATGGAAAAAGGGGATTCTTTTTTGCAAAAACGTTTTAGAAGAAGGTGGTAAAGATGTCAATGCCTCAATGGATGATTGTATGGTTCGTGTTTTGGCAAAGAACCCATGAAAAAATCCCCATGAATGCCCACACAGCCATAAAGAAATCGTTTGCATTTAGAAACGTTTCATTGTTATATGATGGATGTTAAATGGCTAAGAGAGGGCATGGTGACTGTAAAAGAGGGTGTGGTCACTTTAAATGATGTGGGCATTTAGATTTCATGTTTTAACTTGCTTTTTAAAAATTGCCGAAATTTCCAAAACGTTGAAATAATGAATTTCTTTATTCTTTTGTTTTATAGGTAACTTCGGTGGCCATGATCGAGTGGAAAGAAAGAGAACATGAGATGGATGACTTAGCCACCTTGCGGAGTCCTCACACACGGGCCACATTGCGAGCTTGTGGCTTACTCAAATTCTTCAAGTTGCAAAAAATGAAGAAGGAGATTTTGTTGCTTGAGCATATGATTGGCCTATGGGATGTTTCAGAGCAAGGATTCCGGATTGTCACACAGCTTTTAACCATTGAGTTAGAAGACGTGTATTTTTTGACTGGCCTCTCGAAAAGAGGGGTCCCCATATCTTTTTTTGGGCAGAGGGCGCTACCTGAGCAAGTGGACGTGTATCTGGCACGCCACTGTATCCCAGGAGAAAGACTGGTAGGGGGTAGAATCCCTATCAAGGATATCCGAGAGCTACCCCTCTGGTCCATACTGTTTGCCATCACGAGCGTGACAGGCAGTACTAGTGCGCATCTGGCATCAAGATCATAGGTGGCTTATGGTGTTCAGTGTTTGGAACCAACACTGTTCAAATGGAGTGCAGGGTTCCTTCGAAATGTGAAGGAACAGGTTTCACGGTGTAGGACGGGACAAAAGCAGTTTGGTTATGGCCCATTTCTGGTCTCATTTTTTCTAGAGCGCATCTCCCAGATGCAGCCTCAGATAGCACTGGCGGTGAGGCCAGTGGATGAACCGAGGATGGAGAGGTGGACTAGTCTGTCTCCGAGGCTAGTAGCGGAGTCAGAGTTCCGTTTCACTGGCGATTTCTTTGCCTGGCTGAGACGACAGTATCTCTAGATAGAGGACTTCCCGTATGCTGAGGTAGATTTTTGCAGGAGCATGGATTTGATTTTACCTGCGGGGGAAGATTGGGATATGTCAGGTAAAATACTGAGCCATACCTTGTCTAGTTTTTGTTTTTTAAGTTTTTGATATATATATATATATAT
>ML799447.1:341434-360020 GCA_009831015.1 Picea engelmannii | reverse complement strand
AGCATGAATCTACCTACGATGAATTCGTCTGACTACCATGCCTTTCCATACTTAGTCGATTCTTCAAATTTTCACGGGTTCATGGACTCCCGGGTTCACAAAAGTTTGAAAGCATTTTTCGCTCCCCTCCATCCCTGCCACCTTCATCCCTTCCCAATGCACATCAATTATTCTTTTACTAGTGACAACTCACCAGATAGGTTTGAAAATATTGGAATTAATAAGCGGAAAGCTCGAGGACATCTCCCATTAAAACACATTATTGGACGAATATTATGGGATTTGATGATTTTTTTGTGTCCATCTTGAATTGGCAAAAAGTTGTTGGTTTTTTTAGTTTTTTAAGGCATCATCATAGTAAGAATGCAATATTGTGCTAGCCAATTGTCATCCACAAAGGTGTTGACATCATGTCCCTCTTTAATACTATGCATATATTACAGGTTGTCATATTTGAGAATATGCTTGTATGTGAAAATGTTAACTCATATTTTCTCTATTGCCTATGCATTTCAACAAACTTTGTGAGCCTAAAACACCCTTCAAATTGGAACATGGTTTACATTTGGGCCACAAAAATACTATTATAATAAAATAATATGACTGGTATTTGAATAAATATAAACAAATTCTCTTTGTACTTGAACTTGAGTTCGTCGAGGTCCAACTATATTCCATAGATGATAATTTTTTTCCCATAGTTAATGTTTATGCCGTGAGTTCCCAGATTGGCGTTATCGAAATATCATGCCCCATGTTCCGTGTATACATCTTGCACCCAAAACTTCTGTGATCTGCAATTCAACCCTAGACTCCTCGAACTTGCAATCTTAACTCTACCTATGATGAGTCTTTCCTCGTTCATCTGAATGCCTCACCTTTCCATACTTATTCGATTATTCACCCCTTATTGTCCCAGATTAACGGGTTCACAGACTCCCGAGTTTAGAAAAGTTTGAAAGGATTTATCGCTCCCGTCCATCCATGCCACCTTCACACACTTCCCAGTGAAAATTACTTACACTTTTAATTGGTGACAATTCACCACATACGTTCGAAAATATTGGCATTAATAACCGAAAAGATCAAGGACATCTCCAATTAAAGTTCATTGAAGCAAGATCTACGGGAGATTATATTATCATCCCCCAGTGTTTATTTTAAATACTACCAGGACACAATTACTTTCACATGTTGCAATACAAACAATTCTTCATCAAAGCATTAACTTTTCTCATAGGCACCCCAGATGCACTCCAGTGTTCTGATATTGAATTGGCAAAGGTCAGTATTATGGGATCTGAACTTTTTTTTTGTGTGGATATTGAACTTGGAAAAATTGTTGCTTACTTTAGTTTTTTTAAGGCATACTACCCCGCCTTTCCATACTTAGTTGATTCTTCACCTTCTATTGTCACATATTCGTGGGTTCCCAGGCTTCCAGGTTCACAAAACTTTCAAAGCATTTTTTGCACCCTTCCCAATGCACATTAATCATGCCTTTATTAGGGAAAAATCACTAGACATATTCGAAAATATTGGCATTAATAGGAGAAAAGGTCAAGGACATCTCCCATTAAAACACATTAAACCAAGATTTGCTGAATATTATATTATCATCCTCCAGCGTTCATTTTGAATACTTATTCCCATTTCTCTCTATCATCAAAAACTTGGGCTTTAAGGTGCCTTCCTTGTAATGTTCTTGGTCATCCACATCTGAGACAACTTAGAGATACCATTCAGGCCCAATTCAAAGACGAGGGAGTGGTTTTATGTGATGTCATCTTTGAGTGAAAAAAATTTAGTTATCCAACAAAAACTCAGACAAAAAAAATTCAAGTATCTTATGATTGGTATTCTCCCTGTATTCGATCCTTTGGTTGGTTGAAAGGCCTTCTTGAAGAATTGTATGTTGAACTTTTTTGTTTTTTTGCTGGAAATTGGAAGGGACTTTCAAGTCACCTGCAAAATTATCCTTTTTGAAGTATATAGCTTCTTCCAACAACACATATTTGGCAAGTGTATCAAATCCTGCAGACCACACCAAAATTTGTCTTTCGTCAGAGGAGTCGCACATATCGTGGCTTACAAAATGGTCTGGAATATTCGGAAGTGATGCCAAATATTACTCCATGTGCGAATATACTCAGAAGGAAATTATAAATTTGGATCCTCACGAATGTGAGAAACTGTATGAGTGGTTGAATCAACATCCTAAAATTACAGAAGTTTCTATGTCAAAGTTTGTTCAATGACTTCTGAGTGTAGTAAAAGACTTGACAGAAAGTCATCTTCTTTTTCAAAGTTTGTTCACCAACATATGGATGTAGTAACAGACTCGACATACAATCAACTTTCTATCACTAATGCACATTTTTTTCACTATTCCTATGCATATAATTGCATCTGGGTCGAAGAGCTTGCCACTCTTTGCAAGAATAATATCCTGGTGGTTAAAGGTGGGTATATAATAAAGGAACGAGGATCTCAAAAGTTTCTGATTCTTGCATCGACAAGTAACTAGGAAAAGTTAATGGGAAGGAATTCTAGACTATGGACTTTGCAACAGTTTCTGAAGATTACTTTATACTACCACCTTCTGCAGGAAGTTTGATGTATTCAGGTAATGATTTGGTCTCTGAAGATCACCTTTTACTACCACCTTCATGTAATGATTTTGTTTCATTCTTTAGAAGAGACCTTGATGTAGTAGATATTCTAGAGCTATTTCCACCGAATATCAATCTTCTTGTTGTTTCTTGTGCTTTGAATAAGGAGAATGAATTCCTTCTATTGCAATAGATCTGATATTTGAAAAAAATGGAAGTTGCTCGATGCTTGAAGTATTGAATTTTCTGGTTCAAATAAATTGACATAGCCTCGCCGCAAGCATCTCTCGAGTTTTTCATCAGGATCACAGATCGATAAGCACATATTTCCTTCCTGGTTGTAGAGTGCTTCCATCCCCAACTCGCGTTTGCACAATTTCTTTTATTGCTACCTTGTTTCTTTCTCCTGGTGGTGGATCCTTCTATCCTAACCAACATGATGGAAATAAACTAGCTCTATGGAGTTTGATCGCTTCTAGAGATATGAGTTGAGTATATATTAATTTCAGTTAACTTAAAAATGTTTATGTGTGCAACCTAATGTTAGACATAGAAAATATTGTTTCTTATTTTTTAAAATATAAAATAATGTATTTTTTTAACACATGACTAGTCAAAAAGTTTCAGGCATTGTTTGGGATTCACGTCCTTCAAGGATGTTAATTAATTACACAATTAATATTTCTTGTGGAAATGCAATCGACCCGTCATCGACTATGGAAATTGCATTAAAACTGCAATGTCCAGATAACAAATTTTTTACATGCACCTAATGTCGAGGTCATCATCGCATAGGACACCCAACCTCCAAAGATTTCCGGACTCACAACAACATTGTAATTATTTTGACAAAGAAACACTAAAGTTGATGCTCTTTTGCAGGTCTGACAACCCTGGAGTCTAAGTTCTTTGACAATGACAGGCCTACTTTTTCACCGCATTACTGCCCTGTAGTCGATTCCATTGTTCCCATTGCCACTGCCAGTGTCAATTTCTGAAGTTGAAGCTATCTAGAACCTGGAGTCACCACCAGTGTGGATGCCTGAAGCTAAAGCTACCTGGAGCCTGGAGTCACCGCCAGTGTGGATGCCTGAAGCTGAAGCTACCTAGAGCCTGGGGTCGTGACTTGATACACTCGACATTAGTACCAGTAGTGATAGAAATTTGATTGTATGTCGGGTTTGTTACTATATCCATAGGTCGCTCAACAAAATTTGAGATAGAAGTTGGTTGTCTGTCAGGTCTGTTACAACTTTGAGATAAAAAGTTCTGTAATTTTAGAATGTTGATTCAACCACTCATACAATTTCTCACCTTCGTGAGGATCCAAATTTATAATTTCCTTCTGAGTCTAATTAGGCATGGAGTAATATTTGGCATCATTTCTGAATATTCCAGACCATTTTGTGAGCCACGATATGTGCCACTCCTATGAAGAAAGATATATTCTGGTGTGATCTGCAACATTTGATACACTTTCCAAATCTATGTTGTTGGAAGAATCTATATACTTCAAGAAAGGAGAATTTACAGGTGACTTGAACGTCCCTTCCAATTTACAACAATAAACAAAAAAATTCAACATACAAATCTTCATGCAAGCCTTTCAACCAAACAAACGATCGAATACAGGGAGAATACCAGTCACAAGATGCTTGAATTTTTTTGTCTCAGCTTCTGTTGGCTAACAGAATGTTTTGCCCCCAAAAATGACGTCACATAAAACCACTCCCTCATCTTTGAATTAGGCCTGAATCACATCTCTAAGTTGTCTCAGATGTGGATGACCAGGAACATTACAAGGAAGGCACCTTAAACCCGAAGTTTTTGATGATAGAGGGAAATTAACACTCAACAAAGTATGGAATGTTGAATAAAAATATAATGCAGCTAGGCCATATCTAGAAGAGACAAACTATTCAAGAAGTTGAGATAGATCTAGCTGGCAACATCCATGAAGTCCAAGACCTGAAATTGATATTCAACTCGTTGTTTTTAACCAGGCAAGAATTTGATGATCAAGTTGAAATCTATAAAAGACTATCTACATGCTTGATTCTTGTACATATTTGCTTTTTGGTCCGAGCCCCAATCGCAGTCATTATGGAAAACACATTTAAATTTCATAGAATATATGATGAACTATATATTTTTTTACATATTTCAAGAGAGCTATTTTGGGAAATAATCTTAGTTGTATTTTGTAACCCGGTTTATCTGAATATAAAATATTTGAGGTTTTTGTATGGTGTTTTCCAATGTTTAATATATATATATATAGACTCATTTGCTTGTACAAGTATTGATAGATGAATTCAACCTCTTTCTACAAGAATTTAAGACGCTCTTTGATCCATAGTTAAACATGCACAACAAGCTTTTTTTCCCCAGTCCAACACTTCAATTTAAATAAAAGCTACTATATTCGCTCCTTACATTTTAGATGGAATAATAATTTGTGATACGACATAGTTCTGTGGCACCCACCCTATACTTAAGAAAGAAATGGGTGGACCCGTCCTACTTTCATTCTTCGGGGTCCTGTAAATAGAGTCAATTAATGACTCTATTTCAACATGGCAACTCAGGTGTTGACGTCATGTTCTTGTTCAATATTGTGCATATATTACAATTTCTTCTATTTGAGAATATCCTTGCATATAAAAATGTAATGTCATATATATATCCAACTCTTCATTTCAAACATCATCTGTAGCAAACGAACATTCTCGTAAAATTATGGCAGCAGCTTGACAACAGTTATGTGGAGATACAGTGAATATATTTGGGCGTGAGGACCAAAACTTCCAGTCGTCCAAGGAATACTCTTACTATTCATCCCATTCCACCCAGAATGAAGTAATTTGGACCTTTGGAATTGCTCATGCAAGCTGCGTCCCTAAAGTTTTTTACTGCAAGGAGGTGGTCTCCTGGTGTGACGCAAAATATATTTCAAGACAAAGAATTATTCCACTGTGTGACCATTCTACTGTTTCTTTATCACTTCAGGTCTTCCGCAAGATGTTAAGATTTTCAGAGCCAACATTGACATTCAGAGGAAAAGACTACAAGAAGTTCCTAAAAAAAAATGATAATGGGTTGGAGTTCTTACCCAAGTTCCTGGAAGACCCGACAACAACTCCTAAAGATATCACAAAGTTGCAGGTTAGTTCTTTTATAAATCCATTCCAGGAAATTGCCTGGTTGTTTACAACAATAAGGGGACATGAATCCATAGAAAGCATTTCCTGCATGGTTCTTTATATTTTGTATTTCATAGTCAAAGAACAATCCATTTTTTATTGGGGGAAGCTAATTCCATTAAAATATGTTCCCAATTATCATGATTCAAAGAAGAGAATAAATTTATATGTCATCCTACTTGGTTTTTGCGATAGCGCATTGCTGTTCGTTTCCAAAAATGTCTCTGTTCAAGAAGATAAACTATGAATTCAACCCAGTAACGTTCTGGTACCGGGCCTTGCGGAGGCACAAGGCTTCCCATTGTTTTTATGAGGTTTTTAATGACTTTGTCTCAGTTTTCAAAGATTTACTGTTAGGAAAGGATGCTCCTTGGATGTTTGATCAGGAAACCAAGTTTTTGGACAGAAAGGGGACGCTTGAACAAATGGAAAAATACAGTGTAATAATGATTTTTGGCTCCAAGTAAAATCCTTCTTTCCTTCCATGTCACATCATGGACAAGATGTTTGTTACATAAATAGCAAGGCAATACAACTATTGGTTGCATTTTTTCCATGAAAAGAGAAAAAAACAGTTCATTCCTCTTCCATGGAAAGTCAGGGACTTCGTGTTCAGGAACGTCAATAAGATTGATGAATTTACATGCCATTTCAACAACTTGAAGCTAAGATATGATGAAAGGCTAAGAGGGTTCGACCCTAATGGGATTTTTCTAGAACATTTACTAGCAGTTGGATTTAACAGCTCTTTTATCCATACACATTTGAACGAAGAAAGAGACAATGAAGACAACACTCCTGCTCCTGACGATGACGATGTAGAGACATTGCAAAGAAAAACTGAATGGTACAAACAATAGGGAAAAGGCTCCGGTGAGAAGAGTGTCCAATCCCTGGCTAGCACTCCCAAGAGAAAGAAATCATGGAGCATCGCTCCAACGACCCACACCAGTAAGAAAGAAACCCAAAATTCTTCAAACGGAGGAGGAGATAAGAACCCTCCTCGCGGAAAAATTGATAGTTCTCACAAGATTCTTGTGACGAAGAAGAGAAAAAACATTGTAGGGCAAGCAGAAGAGCCCAAAACTGAAAGTGAGAACATGCAACTTGAGATTGTTGTGGACAACGTGTTCCACAAAGTTGATCATCCCGTGGACGCGATGCACCATAGTTCCATAATGGAAATAGATGACACCGAACTTTTTTACGAAGATGAATCCTTCATATTCCAAAGAGTTGTTTTTTACATCCAATCTAAAAGTTTAATTATTGAAAAGAGAGATGTAACAAAAAAGAAAGGGAAATCTCGTTCATATATTAACCTTAGGAACATGCAGTCATCCCAAATATCCCGACTTCACCGAGCAACCACAAATTATCTTGATGATTCCATTGGAGGAATTGAAGCGGAGAATGCCAGATTGAACGGCCGAATCAAGGAATTGGAGGAAGATTTGATTCCTACCCCATTGTTTTCCAGTCCTTTAGCAAAAACCATCCCTGCCACCCCTATAGACAAGTTAAAAGGATCCTCCAGCCTCCTCACATCATGTAGAGACTATGTGGAGAAGAATATCAATAAAGGAATGGAGCTAATTACTAAAGCCTGGGAAACATCACAAAATATAGATTCCTTTCGAACGAGGGCACATGATTTGCACAAACATTTGCAGGCGGATTTAAAAAATGAAGAACGTTTCTATCTAGAGATAGTGATCCCTTTTGGAAACCATGTCACCAACATATCATATCTGAGAATAATACAAGAAGATCTCCCCTCCCCAAACCGGATCAAACAATTAAAAACATGCTGGAAAGAGAAAGTTAAGAACCTACATCTCATTGTCGAATCATGTGAACAAGCCATATCAGCGAAAGAAGAATTATTCAAAAACTTGATCGAAATAGACTTAGCCGGAAGTACCAACGAGGTTCAAAATCCAAAATTAATTCTCAACTCCATGTTCTTAACCAAGCAAGCCTTCGATGAACAAGTTGATACTTTAAAGGGGTTGTCTTTAGAAAAGTTTTACGGCATCCTTGAATATGGTCAAGATGACGTGGACAACTGACTAGTGGACTATTCGGCACTAGAAAATTAGAAAACGAGTTTTTCAACATAAAAATCCGGGATGAAATCAACGTGGCCCCCATGAGAAGCTATATTGAAGAATGGCTCCAAAGGGGAATCAACAAGCTCACCGATAAAGGGCAACAACCGGTTGGCACGATTCTAGTGGTCGTCGATGAGAGCAATAAAAAGGCATCAAAAAGAAAATAACAAAGGGAGAAATAGATACCATCATAGTAAGTCTATACTGATCACATCTTGCTTTCTTTATCAATCTATTTATTCCACCTCTTTAAATGGAAATCTCTAACCAAAGACTGATAACTTCCAATTTCTTCTTTTCAGGTCTTCCTCTCTACCGTATCTCACTTCTTCTTTCTATAGTCCTATTTCTTGTACTTATTTATTTTATGGTCCATGGGAGCCCCAATCCTAGTCTATATGACAAACACATTTAAATTTCCAGAAATATGTAACAAACATTATTAATTTTTGATAAATTTCAAAGAAAACTACTTCAGGAACAATCTTGACGGTGCCTTGTGGGCTTGTTTTCGGAATGCTAAATTAGTTCTCTTTATGCATGTCGATCATCTTCTTTTATTTTTATATGCTGAGAAATTTTTATCTTCAATTATGTTGGATGTCAGGAAATTGTGTTTATTAAATTTGAATGTTTAATGTGTGTGATTCCTGGTCCTTTTTTCCAGGAGCAAAAAAAAAAATACTACTACTATACTTTTTTATTGCTTCAAGTCATTACGACGAAAATTTTCTAAGTCCCATATTTGAACTATACAAGCCCCAAGAAAAAAATTAAATAGGAGTATCACATCTATAAAAAAACACAGTAGGATTGATATCCTCGTTAGGTTGTCGTTTTGGTGCTAACAGATTAATCTGCAAGAATATTCACATATTAATCCTATATTAATATAACATTATGATTAACTAATTCGGGAATTCGGGTCTCCAGTTCTTTGGGGATTCGTCCGTATTTCCGCAGTGACATTCTCCCCGAGTCAGCTACCAGTCCAATGTCTTATTGCTGGTGTGTGACACAGTGGCACGAGTCATTTTCTGCATGGATACCACCTGTACTTCAAGAAGATTCCCACGTGTCCCCTGCTTCGGGCTTCTATTTATCCCTTGGTCCCACCATAGCAGTGCATTTATTCCTATTCCAATCCAGTAAGGACTACGCTGCCATGCAACACTTGTTATACTTGCTTAAGGCATAGTATATTATAATTTCTCTGTAGTCAATTTTCTTTGACTTTTAAATAATTTGTAATTTTTTCACTTTTTGCCATTTACCATGTGTCTTTATTAATTATGATCATCAAGAATTATTTGTACACATATCACTTTTATTAATGTCACTTTTATTATTTTAGATCTTAAATAAATATAATAAAAAGAGTTTGAAATATTAAAATTAATTAATTATTTTTAAATAAAAACATATTATTTATTTATAAAATTTAAATATACTAATTTTCTATTGGTTAATAACAATAATAGAATCAGACGCTTTTTCAATGCTGATAACCACCTAGCGTTTTCGCTATTATAGTCCCCCTACTTCTATGGCAACCCTTGGAGGAGGGGAGCCGCCACCCCCTCCTTCTGCTGCTACCTCCTTCCGCAAGCTCCTAGCCTCCCAAGGAAAAAATCTCCCCCCTGCAAAACCCCCAAGCTTCATCAAGAAGCTCGATTTGATCCTCGAAATTGTCCTTCCCCCAGATCACCCAATGCATGTAGCAATCTCATTGTCAGACCGAGGATTGGTCAGGCAATTCATGGGGATTTGGCCGTCAGTTTGAACCACTGATAACTGGATCCAAAGAAACTGGAGACCGTTGATCAAGAGCAGTGTAACTTGCTATGTGGTGGGAAGAGGATTCTTCATCTTCAGATTCATCTCCTAGGAAGACATAAACCTCATCTTTAGAAATGGGTCGTAGTTCATGGGCACACAAGGGCTATACCTGAATCACTTGACACCAAGATTTGACCCGACAGTCGAAGTACCCAAGGATGTCCCCGTATGGGTCAGACTCCCCAATATCCCTCTTCACTGTTGGAACCCCTCTTAGCTGCAGACAATCGAAAATGGACTAGGTCAATATATTGATAGAGCGGATCCCAAAGATCAATACTCCTATGCACGCATTTGTGTGGAAGCGGACCTAGAGGTGGGCTTTCCAGAAGCAATCAAATTAAAGGTTGGAGAATGGAATCACTTTCAGAAGCTATATTATGAACAATTTCCTTTCAAATGCAGAGAATTCCATGAATACGACCATTTCCAACGAAACTGCCCTAAAATCCCAATCAAGGAGAAAGAAAATGGAGAAGGGTGGCAACAACCAAGGAAAGGGAAAGTTTCATCCAGAGAAAAAGGACCAAGGAACGACAAGATAATCCCCGCACAACCCACAGATCAAGGAAACCAACCATAAGCAAGGAAAAATATAGTATCATACTGCTGGATCAGAATCAAGTAAGAACAACAACAGGAGAATCCCATGAGGAAGGCCAACCAGTCGAAGAACCACAAGGGAAATCAAATCTAGAAACCAGAGATATACCGGCCCCAGAGATAAAAGAAGACCAAGCCAAGACGGGAGCAGGAAAGGATGTGGATCCGAACATAGAGGAAGGAGAGGTCTCCTCAGAAAGTGAATACAAAGGGGAAAGTGACACCTTGGTCACCCCCAAAAAAGCAGAAAGAGGAAGGAAATCAAAAAAAGAAGAAAGAGATAAAGAAACATCTAAAGACACCATGAATGGCTCGCAACCAAAAATCAGACAACTGATCAGTGTAAGACATACAAGGAAGCACTCCAAGGCTCTTCAAGGAGCCCACACATCCCCCCTAGTTAAATCATGAAAATAACATCCTGGAATTGTAGGGAGTTCAGAAACAAAACGAAGGAAGAAGAACTAAAATATATCATAAAAACCTCTAAGTTCGATTTCCTACTACTCCGGGAGACCAAGATGGAAGAGCAAGACTTCCTCAAAACAACAAAAGTAATCTGGAAAATGAGCCACAGAATAGCTGAAAGCACAAGAGGAGCCTCAGGAGGTATTGGCACCCTCTGGAACACTATGAAGTTCGACCTAGTCAATTTTGAAGCAAGAACGCGTTGGATCTACACCAGCCTCCTTCACAGAGAAACAGGCCAATAGGTAAGTCTCTTCAATCTTTATGTGCCAGTTCTATTAGAGGAGAAAAGAATTTGTTGGGATTCCCTAAAATATTATCTGCAGCAAAAGGATATAAACAATATAATTATCGGAGGGGATCTCAATGTAACCCTAGCTCTAATCGAGAAAAAGGGTGGCTCCATTGTGAGAGACCCAACATGAGAATGGGTAGAAGATATCATGTCCGATTGGGATCTGGAAGACATCAAACCAAAAAAAGGTAAATTCACGTGGTCAAACAAGAGGGTAGGCCCGGGGCACATTGTTGCTAGATTGGACAGGTTCTTAGTCCAAAGCTCCTTCTTACTTCTCGTCATCGCACCCTCCCTTTCGATCCTCTCACACAGCATGTCAGACCAAAAACCTATCCTCCTAGATTTCTCTCCTAACAAGAATCTAGGACCAATCCCTTTCAGATTCAATCCAGCCTGGATTCATGATGAAGGCTACCAAAAGTCGGTTACCAAAATTTGGAATGACACAGTAAGAGGCTCAACCTTCTTTGTTTGGGAAGAAAAACTTAGGATACTAAAGGAAGTGTTAAAATCTTGTGTAAAAACCCGTTCAAACCAAATTGAAAATCGCCAGGAAGCCCAAAAGTAACTAGGGAACCATCAACTAGAAATGGAAAATAAGGAAATCACCCAAGAAATTATGCACCAAGAAGACTAACTCTAAAGAAACTAGTACAAATCCTGCCGAGAGGAGGAAAATTACTGGCAACAGAAATCAAGAAGCCTCTGGTTGGAAGAAGGAGATAAAAACACTAGCTACTTTCACAAACAAGCTGAGGCAAGGAAGCGATACAAGAAAGTCACGGAAATTCAGGTTCAAGACCAAACAATAACAGACTTTGAAAGCATAAAAGCAGCTGCAACAAATGCTTTCGAAGCTCTTTACACATAAACTCAACAGTCTGCAATCGACTCTAATGCTTACCCCCCTTCACTCATCCCTTCCCTCATAAATGATGATGTCAACAAGAGTTTAACAAAGGCAGTAACCAAGGAAGAAATAAAAGAGGCACTTGACCAAATGAACCCAGACAAAGCCCCAGGTATGGATGGTTTCACAACCATATTCTTTCAACATAGTTGGGATATAATCAAATCATACCTTACGAAACTAATTCGAAAATTCCAAATATGCAACAAGTTAGGAGGAGGAACAAATTCGTCTTTCCTTGCTCTTATCCCAAAAGAAAAAGGAGCAGTCAATTTTGGTAGATTCCAACCAATCTTCCTTTGTAACACAAGTTACAAAATCCTCACCAAAGTAATAGCCACCAGAATCAAAAAAATTCTCGCGGTAATCATCCCTGAAGACTAAGGAGGGTTTATAAAAGGTAGGCATATAGTGGACAATATCATCCTAGTTCAAGAAGCTCTACACTCAAGCATCCGAAGGAAAGACAAAGGTATGATTGATCTTGCTAATGCATTTGACTGAGTTAGACATAACTTCCTGTTCAGAGTAATGGAAAATTTTGGATTTTCCCAAGCATTTATAAAATGGATAAAAGCTTGCATTGGCTCCCCATGGATAGCACCGCTAGTGAATGGAAGAACCATGAAGTTATTTCAAGCCTCTAGAGGACTCCGGAAAGGTTTCCCCCTCTCTCATATTCTTTATGCCATCCAGGCCTCAGTGCTAAGCTTCCAATTAGACCACTGCCAGACGCATAAAAACCTCCTAGGCCTGAGGATAGCCCACAGGGTAAAGGACATAAATCATGCCTAGTTTGTGGACGACACGTTGTTGATGGGAGGGGCGAGTTTGCAAACAACAAGAAAATTCAAAAATGAATTAGATGCCTACACAAAAATCTATGGTAGCGTCATAAGCCCGATTAAAAGAAAGATCTTTGGATGGAACATCACTCCAAGGGAAATGCTAGACATCTCGAGAATTCTGGGAATGGAAGGCTACACCAACTGGGAGGCTTTTAAATACCTGGGAGTCCCAATATTCAAATCCAAGCCAAAGGCTCCACACTGAAACCTGCTGATAGACAAGTTAAAAAACAAAATAAACTCCTAGGGAACAAGCTGGCTAAATCTTGCAGGTAACATGGTCCTAATCAAAGCAGTTCTAGCAAGCATTCTAATATACCAAAGCTCCATGTTACTTGCCCCTGTTTCCACGATCCAAAAAATTGAAACTTTGTTCAGAATATTTCTTTGGGAAGGAGGAAAGCAATTAGGGAAAACACTGCACCTAATAAGCTAGGAAAAAATCTCCAAGCCTGTCTTAGAAGGAGGCCTTCCTTTTAAAAACATCCAGGCACAAAATCTAGCATTAGGAGCAAATATATTTTGGAATCTAATCACAAGGACCCCTTCCTGGAGTAAAAAAGAGCTTTGGAGGAATTACTTTTGAGGTCCAATGAAAAAATGCCTAGATAGACCAACAATGGTGGAGAAAGGATCCCCAACTTCTCTCTTTGTCAGAAGGCTTTGAAACACTTTAGCCCCCATATTACCTAGATACCAGGAAATGAAAAAGAGATCAACGTTTGGGAAGACTCAATAATGGGAGACCCTCCTCTAGGCTCGAGACAATATTTAAACCAGCTCAAAGTGTGGATGAAAACTCAGAATTTAAATAGTTTGTGGGATATTTTAGTTTGGGGAAATGATGAACCAAAATCCTGACAAAATTGGGGAATGGCTAACATACCTCCAAACTTGGAAGAAGATTGGAACACTCTGAAGTTCTGCCTACAAGGGAAATCCCCCCTAAAAGAAAGGAAAAAAGACAAGAGAGGTTGGGGAACACGCTCTGGAATTTACACTACAACAGTCGGGTATCAACACATAATCTCTGTCCCAAACGTTCCCCCAAATATAGCAATTTGGAAATCAATCTGGATAGCCAAATCTATCCCAGAGATAGACATGTTTGTTTGGACCATGGCTCATAGAGGTATACTCACTGGAGAAAACTTAAGACGAAGAGGATGGGAAGGTCCTCATAGATGTCCCCTTTGCATTCAAGAAGAGGAAACCACAGACCATTGTTCCTAAACTGTGTCTACTCCAAGGAAGTCTGGCAGTTGGCCCTGGGTTTCACCCTTGAGATCCCACAAGAAGCCAAGATCCTACTCCAAAACTGGAATTCCTTCTGTCCCTTCCAGACAGAAAAAAAAGGCCAAATCTCCACCCTTTGGAGAACTCTCCCTAAAGTTATACTCTGGAAGATTTGGCTTGAGTGAAACAACAAACTTTTTAGGGAGACCAAAAACAGTCCAGCTCATGTTGCAACCAAGATAAAGGCCTTTTTTGGGGAGTCAGCCCCCTACTTCTGCAAAGTTAAAAACTCAAAGCCCCTGGAGCTAGAAGAGGAACAGTGGATTGACCACTTTAAAATCAAAGATCAACAACAGAAAACATGCAACAACTTTCACCAGGAAATCTGGGAAATACGAAAGAAGAAGCAAGATTTCGACGATTGGAAGAGAAAGGAAAACATGCATATTTTTTTCTTTGACGGGGCCTTCAAAGGAAACCCATGCCCGGTTGGGGGTGGAGGAGTCCTGGAAATCCCAACAGGTCACCCGGAACTCAACTTTGCCTCGAGAATTGGAACAGAATCCAACAACATAGCAGAAGCATTGGCCCTCTGGCAAGGACTAACTCAAGCAATTAACCACAACGTCCAAGATCTGGTGATAATAGGGGAATCCAGGTTAGTAATCCAAGCCTTAATCCTTTGACTGCAAAATTCCATCACCTTCTAGAGAAAATCCAGCTCCTTCTTGGAAGACTCCGTACTTACAAGATTTACCATGTCCTTCGAAGACTAAATGTGTCAGCAGATGCAGAGGCCAACAAAGGAGCCAACTCTCATATTGGAACCTTATAAATAAATGGAATCACAACTAGAATGGATCTTCCTTGAGAGCTGGGGGAAAGGACCGGTAGTTGAAAGGGGCACGAGCTGGAAATGCCACAAAGCACAAGAGACAAGATATAGGGGAGAAACCAAGGCAGGTAAAGACAAAGAAAATGTCAGAATGGAGGGACGTAAACATCACTTGGACGTTGAACTCATTGGGAAAGCCATCATTCCAGATCGCGCGAATCGCTTAGGGGAGCTGAACCTGGAAGATGTTGTAGTTAAAAAGGGAAGCAAGGAAGGACCTCCTCATCCCCAGAACTTACGAAGACAAGAAAGACAGTCAAGCAGAGACAAAGAGAAGCGAGCGCACAACTGAAGTAGTCTGGTAGCATCAAGGAAGGAGAAGAAGATAGCGTCCAACTTGGGCAACAAACCCACCACTGAAGAAAGGTTGAATGTGTTGGATGAAGACCTGCAACGCCTCAAGAATATGCTGCATCGTCAACTAGATTTTCTCCAAAACTTAAATATTAATGCTGGAAGGCACTTGGAAATGATCGAATCCGATATCACCACAACAAAATTCGGGTTAACAGAGGAGCTTGGGAAGTTACGTAAGGAGCTCAGAGACCCCAAACAAGAGTTTGAAAACAAAGTCAATAAGCTGGAAGAAAAAATGAAACAACCGAAACAACTGAACAAGGAATGGAAGACTGAAAGGGACCAGCCCAAGCAGGAGGACCCAAAGTAATCTGATCAATAGTTCAGAAGCATGGAATGCTTATCTGAAACCATAACAACGAAGCAATTGTTTTGTATAGAAGCCTTTGTAGTAAATAATTCAGTTAGTTTTCTCTTTCCTTCGCCTGGTAGGAAGGCATAGCCTCCAGGTAGTGTAATCATTTAAGTAAAGAAAATCTCAGTTCTTCTGTAACTGTATCAGTGGCTTCGCCACTATTTTCTTTAATGAAAAATCCATTACCTGCTCTTGTAAAAAAAAATAACAATAATAAAATATTTTTTATCTCATTTTAACAAAAATTATCAAAATAAAATATTAATTTAAAAACAATTTAGAAATAAAAATTTTCACCTATCCATACCATACCATTTAATGCTTTGATACACTATCCCAATTATCCATACCATACCATTTAATGATTTGATATACTGTCCCAATGGTACACTCAATGCTCCATTGTATTTGCAACTGGATATTGTCCTCACATAGTACTATTTAGTATATGAGTAGGCTAACTCGGGAGCAAACATACCCTTTTTTTTCGCAAAAAAATGGGTCTGGTCAAATTTTTGAGTTTCGCATGATCAAAGTTCCATGCATTTCAAAACCTTAGCTAGGGGTTTTGCCCCATTTTAAACCAACCCAGATGCTCAGAAAATTGACCAAAGTTATGGATTGGCCAGAAATTTAAAACCTCACCGCCGTAGAACTTGCCAGAGAGGACACTCAGAAGGGAAGATTGCTCCTGAGTTAGCCTACTCCTTTAGTATTGTCCCATTAGTCCATACGTAGCAATTGAGGTTTATATATCAATTAATGACAGTCTTTGACATTGATAATCAACCCAAAGAATCTGCCCAAACTCCTTTTTAAGAGCATAGGGAGCGCGCCAAAGGGAGTAGAAATCATAATAAATCCGACAAATATAATAGAGAGATAATGTAAGTTTTAAACCTGTGAAGTAAAGCAATGCATATAGATTCTTAAGCAAAACATAATTTAATCAATGGCTCATACACGGAATACACAGATTTTATACCAGAAACCCTCAACCGGGAAAACCTTTCTTATATTCATTATGGAATTTCACCATTCACCATACAATATATACAATGTTTTTAGGTATTCCGTAGATACCAAAACCCTAATCCCTTAATTCAGGATTAATTTAGTAAAATGCTAAAAATAGCAAAATCCACTAAAAATAGCAAAAACCGCCCAAAAAAATAGCAAAATCCACTAAAAATAGCAAAAACCGCCCCCAAAAAATAGCAAAATCCTCTAAAAATAGTAAAATCTGGGATTAATTTAGTAAACCGCTAAAAATAGCAAAATCTGCTAAAAATACCAAAACTACTAGAGGGATCGTCAGGCGCAGTTGTCGAACCTGACGCGCCCACACACACACATGCAAAGAATATAACACATACCCAACATTCTCCCACTTGTTGTTTTCTTTGCATCCAACGATCCAAGGGATTATATAGTCAACAATTCAGGGCAGCAATGCCCATTGTTACTCTACACCAGGAGAACTTTTCTGTGCTCACAGACTTTTTCAATCAATCTGCAACATTGTTCAAAGTGTCAAAATTTTCCAACAACACCTTATTTTCCTCAACCATGTCTCTCACAAAGTGATACTGAACATCACTATGCTTTGTCTTCGAATGATAAGTTGGGTTCTTTGCCAGGAAGATTTCACTTTGATTGTCACAATCTAATCTCACTAGTTATACCAACCCAATACCTGAACACAATCTTTGTAACCCTACTTCTTCCTTGCTTGCATGAGTGGCTACTATGTATTCAACTTATGTAGTTGAGAGTGCCACTACAACCCGTATTTTTCTCATCCAACTGATTGCTCCTCCAAATAGGTTAAACACATACCCACTTGTAGATATTATGTGATCCATATCTCCAGCCCAGTCTACATTAACAAAGCCATGTATGTCCACCACTCTGTCCAATCCTGGTCTTCCTTGGTAGAACAATCCATAACTGGTAGTGCCACGAAGATACCTGAAGACCCTCTTTACTGTTGTCCAATGCTCCTTCCCTGGTTTTGACATATACTTGCTCAAAAATCCCACTGCATGTGCAATGTCCAGTCTAGTATAGGCCATTGCATACATCAAACTGCCAACTGCACTGGCATATAGAACATGGGACATGTCCTCTTCTTCTTCCCGTGTCTTGGGACACTGATCTGCAGATAAATTTACACATATAGGAATAGGAACCTTGACCGGTTTACTTCCATGCATATTAAACCTCTGCAATATCATCTCAACATATTTTTTCTGATTCAACCAGAGTTTCTTGTTTTCACGATCTCTTTTAATCTCCATTCCCGGAATGAAGTTAGCAACACCGAGATCCTTCATGTCAAATTTTGAGGATAGTTGCGATTTTACCTCCTTGATAACATCCATGTTATTTCCTACCAACAACATGTCATCAACATACAACACTACATAAATGAATTGATTACCAACCTGCTTGGAATATACACAGTGATCAACCCTGCTTCTTACAAATCCCAATCCAAGGATGTATGTGTCAAACTTTTGGTACCACATCCTAGGTGATTTCTTCAGACCATATAGTGACTTCTTTAGCTTATATACCAACCCTTTCTTTCCCTTCACTACAAATCCTTCTAGCTGCTTCATGTAGATTTCTTCTTCCAGATCCCCATGTAGGAATGTTGTCTTCACATCCATCTGTTCCACTTCAAGATCAAAAGCAGTAGAAATAGATAAAAGAAATCTAATAGAAGTTAACTTAGCAACAGGAGAAAAAATCTCACCAAAGTCAATTCCCTCTACCTGGGAATAACCTTTTTCTACTAACCAAGCTTTGTATTTCTCCACTTTACCTTGTGCATTAAACTTCT
>ML799447.1:323030-340716 GCA_009831015.1 Picea engelmannii | reverse complement strand
GGGATGATGTTGGTCTTGTCTTCTTTATTTGTCTTCTCAAGGACAACAAAACTGTTACACCCATTAGTATAAGTGCTTCTCAACAACTTGTACAGAGTTCCACACTGAACTCCCCTCATCAACACCATTGCCCCTCGTACCATCTTGCAAGTGTTCTTTCCAAATACAGTATCCACTACTGCATCATCCAACTTGCTTACAGATATTAGGCTTCTGGAAATTTTTGGAATGTGCAGAACCCCAGGGAGTGTTCTAATCCTTCCATATTTTATAAGCAACTTAACCCTTCCACGTCTCAAGATTTTTGTTGTCGAGTCATCTCCTAGGAATACATCACCACCATCATATTTCTCATATTCAGAGAACCACTCCCTATGAGGATTCATATGGTATGATGCACCTGAGTCGATCAACCATACATCGTGATCTGCATGTGTACTTGTAGATGCTAGGTAAACATCACCTCCTTTTTCAGTGGAGGTTTTCTCTTCTGTGGAAGAGGTACTATCAAATCCATTTGGTTTTTCAACCATCTTAGACTTGCAATCTTTCTTATAATGCCCTATTTTACCACACTTCCAGCATTGCCTCAAAGATTTTCCTGGAGACTTAGATCGACCTGTAGATTTAGATCTCACCCTTGAGGGCTTACCAGGATTCCTGTCTTGGGTACGACCTCTTACAAATAAATCATTTTTGCTATGACCATCCATGTTTTTCTGCCTCATCTCTTCAGATAACAAGGATGAAACTACATCCTCATACTTCAATGTAGATTGAGTGGTACTACCAATTGCTACAACCAGATTATCCCAAGAGTCTAGAAAAGAACATAAAAAAGTAATACACTTATCTTCTTCTGCAATAGTAATATTAATAGAGACAAGTTGACTTACCAGAGTATGAAATGAATTTAGATGTTCTGTCACATAATCTCCATCTTCCATCCTAAGATGATACAACTTCTTTGGAAGAAACAACTTGTTTACCAAGGACTTTGATTGATACAAATTCCCCAACTTATCCCATATTTCCTTGGCTGTAGACTCTCCTTAGACAATCAACAACACTGAATCTGCGAGGCAGAGTCAAATAGCACTCCTTTCTCTTATGTCCAAATTCTCCCAATATTCCTTCGACATACGAGTAGGTGGTGTACTAGTAGTTTGTGTACTGATAGGTTGTGTACCAGTAGCCTGTGTTGTAGTAGATGATGTACTAGTAGGTTGTGTACCAGGATCCACAATGATCCATTGTTCTTTGTCTACAAGAAGGTCCTCCATCTTCAGCTTCCATAGCTCAAAGTTTTTACCGTTGAACTTCTCTATCTCGATTCTAGAAGAGCTTGCCATTCCTCTTTCTGTACTCAAATCACCACTGCAAAAGCTCCCACTAAACCCAGGTTTATCACAGAACCAAGATAAACTTGATCTATCAAGACATATAGATTCTTAAGCAAAACATAATTTAATCAATGGCTCATACACAGAGTACATAGAGATTTTATACTGGAAACCCTAAACCGGGAAAACCTTTCTTATAATCATTATGGAATTTCACTATTCACCATACAATATATACAATGTTTTTAGGTATTCCATATATACCAAAACCCCAATCTCTTAATCCGAGATTAATTTAGTAAACCGCTAAAAATAGCAAAACCCGCCCAAAAAATAACAAAATCTGCTAAAAATAGTAAAATTTGAGATTAATTTAGTAAATCCCTAAAAATAGAAAAATCCACTAAAAATACAAAAACTACTAGAGGGCTCGTCAAACGTAGTTTTCAAACCTGACGCACCCACACACACACATGCAAATAATATAACACATACCCAACAAGTATCTCGTTTTTTTACCTATTTTTTTCCAATAGAAAATTTACCCAATTATATTAGTGATATAATTTGTTTACATCTCAGATCCAAGACTAGGATCGGTACATGAGAAAAAACATTCCCAAAAAGAAACACCAGAGAACACAAACCCATTACAAAAGAAGCAAACAATGTCGAAATCAAAAAAGGATCTGGAATAGTCGACAAAAAGGTTAACAACTGAAAAGTACCATGCTGACTAAATACAAAGATCCAGCCAAAAAATTAAGGGGCTAATAAAGACTAAGGAAAAGCTTAGGGCCTTCAACCCCATTTTCCACTAAGAGTAGGTGATTCGGCCTTCTGGTTCCTTTAATGACATCTTTGAGAGTTGATCAACTTCAACATTGTATTCCCTGTAGACATGCCCAAAACTTATGTCACTAAAGGATTTTATTAATTCCGTTGTTATATCCTTCCAGCCCTCAATGGTACGTGATTGAAGCCTAGCTCTATCGGAGAGCCAATCAATCACAACTTTTGAATCCCCCAGGACTTGGAGTATGAGGAAAGACAAATGTAATGCCAACCTGAGTGTAGCCCATACACCCAACAATTCAGCCCTGTTATTTGTGCCTCTCCCACAATTAAAAATCCATTTATAAACAATCAAATCTTGAGTTTTAAAAACACCACTAGCTCCACTAATTTGGCCATCCAACTGAGCAACTCCATCAAACCAAGCTATGATAAAATTACTTTTTTATTGGATCGTAATAGAACACAAAGGAGCAGACTTCTGAGATTTCAATCCACAAGTTTGAAGGCCTAAAGTCTTAAAGATCATTGTGTGAATTGATGGCTTTTTCTCCTCAAATATAGTTGCATTTCTTTCTAACCAGATGAACCAACAAGTGTGAGTTGCAACCAATGTTGGGACAAATTTATTATTCACCCAGGAATTAAAACAATCATTTAAAGAGTTTCCTTTCCAACAGTTTTTGAATTTCAGAATCGTATCCAATCTCTCCCAAACTGAAATAGCGAAGGCACAATCAATAAATAGATGATTGGTGCTCTCAATATCTTGTAGACAGAGGTAACATCGAGACAGTCCTTCCCAGACTATGAATTTAAGGTTTTCCCATGTTAGAATCTTATTCTCCGTAACTAACAAGATGAAGCATTTTATTTTGAGCTGCAAGTCCCATTTCCAAAGAAACTGTCTCCAACCCAATACATTTTTTAATCCCTGAGTAGATAGCAAAGCCAAATAAATATTCTTAACAGTGATGATTCCCGAGTTATCACCGCCAGTCCACAGAGTTTCATCTTCTCTATATTGGAGAAAGGCACCTGAGTCAATGAGGGTTCTCCGGAATTGAATCCATTCAAATTATAAATCTCCTGAAAGTCCTAAATCCGAACTGGATAACCATAAAGAAGAAGAGTGATGATCCTCGATCCTCCTCGTCTGCAGGAGAGAAGTGATATTTCGATTTTTTAATGCAGCTAAAAGAGAATGTGATGTGAAAGAGTTATCACCCATTCCAAGGATCTTATCTCGACCAAGGGTGATGAGGTGACCCGAACCCGACGACCAACTTAACCATTGTGTGATCAAATTGATTGATTTTAGGAGGCCTCTCCAAATCTTGGAGGCCGAGATAAAATGGAAATTTGGAGATCTAAGCCAATTTAATATCGTTGTATGAGGCACATACTTATCTATAATAAATTTATTCCAAATACCATCACACATCAATACACACCAGAGTGAATTTGCAGTCAAAGCCTTGTTGAAATCAAATAAATTCCACAGACCCCAACCTCCAAATTTCTTTGGCAGTGTTAGAAGATCCCATTTGCATAAATGAAAGTGTTTAGTTTCACTATTCCCTTTCCAAAGAAAATTGAACATAATCTTTCTCATATTTTTCAAGACAGTGTAAGGAATGGTCTCGAGAGACATCCAGTGCACTGGTTGACATTCTAAAACTGATTTTAATAAAGTAAGACGTCCTCCCATAGAAATCCACCTGTAACACCAATTCCCAATCTTCTTTTCGATTTTATGCAACATCCAGTTCCAATGCTCGACATGTTGCAAACCGGTTTTCATGTGATAACCTAGATACTTGAAACCAACTAAGAGATCAGAGAAATTAAACGACAAAATCAATCTATTAGGATCAAGTTCTAGAGACGAGAGTCCTTCATGGAGAACCATAGATTTTTGTACATTTACCTTCAGCCCAGAAGCTAAAAAAAATAGTTTGATGACCTTGTCGATCTCCCACCATTCGCTTAAAGAATCATTTGACATGATAATAACATCATCAACAAACAGGATATGAAGAATTTTAATAGTTCTAGAAACTTTTGTACTAGTCAGCAAACCATCACTTTGACTCTCTTTTAGAAGAAGGTTGAGACCTTCCATGACCAATATAAATAAAAGAGGCGATAAGGGGCAACCTTAGCGGAGTCCTCTGCCACTTTTGAAGAAATTTGTGGCCTCCCTATTTAATAAAACAACAAAATATGAGGAAATGACACTACTCATAATCCAATTAGTCATGTCAACACCTAGGCCAATTTGAAGTAAAATCATCCTTAACAGGTCCCAATTGATGCAATCATAGGCCTTCTGAAGATCCAGTTTTAGTACCATATATTTAGACTTATTCCTTTTTATACTATAAAGGCATTCATGAACCGTCCCAATCACATCCTGAATACAACAACTTTTCAGAAAACACAACTGCTCTTCTGAAAGTGATCTATAGAGTAAGGTGTTTAACATGTTTTCTATGATCTTTGTGATTATTATGTAATAGAGGTTACATAAAGAAGTAGGCTTGTAATCACCAAAGGTTTGAGGCCTATTTACTTTTGGAATTAATGCCAAGAAAGTTGAATTTAGACCACTTGTGATAATACCTTTAATTCTAGCTTCTTCCACCATTTCTAAAAGGTCTTCGCCAACCAGATTGAAAAAATGAATGAAGAACTCTATCGTCCAACCATCGGGTCCCAAGCTCTTGTCACGTTTGAAAAAGGATAAAACCACTTTAAGTTCATCCAGAAGAACTGGGCGATATAATGCCACTTCTTCATTTTTGGTAATAAACCTAGAAAAGAGACTAACCACTTTGACCTGATCTACAGTCAACGGAGTATCTTGTTCATTGAAAAAAGATTTGTAATATTTTGCTGCTTTTGTTTTAAGATCTTCCTGGCCACTCTGTAGAATGCCCAAATCGTCTCTTATTTCCCAATTTTTTTATGATTTCTTCTAAAATTTGCAAAGTTGTGGAAGAACTTAGTGTTCTGATCACTACTTTTAATCCATATGGCCCTACTCCGTTGACGCCAATGTTCTTCCTTTTCCTTTAAATACTTGTTTCTACTCTGTTCCAGATTTTTCAGTAATAAATCCTCTTGTAATGATCTTGTAATTCCAAAAGAGTTCTTAAGCAAGTTTGTTATATCTTCTTCGAGCTTCAATAGATGAGAGTTCTCCTTAATCATGCGTAACTTTTCCCACTGCTTTGTTTTGGTTTTCAACTCTTTCAATTTCCAAACCATCCTTTTTTGTTTACCACTTTCGCCAAGGAATTTTGGATCTATCCAGAGAAAGTGGACCAAATATGTGAAATTCTAATCAAGCAACCATTGTGAGTTAAATTTGAATGGGTAGGCCTTAAATAGAGGAGATATATCGAGTTGTATGATCACTGGGGCATGGTCTAATATAAATGGGTATTCCACCCGTGATATATAAAGACCAATGATCGATAGAAAATCTTCAGACACTAGGAATCTGTCTAGTCATTTCCAGATGGCATCCGAACCAGATCGCCCATTCCTCCATGTAGGAACCACCTTTCCCGACTCAATATCAATTAGATTTTTATTTTGAAAAAGGGCTTTGAAATAACCATCCATGGATCTCGCTATAGCCGATCCACCCCAGGTTTCGCCCGAAGATAAAGTAATATTCAGATCACCTGCAATAATAAGGTTTTTGATAGATAACAGACCGAAATCCGCCACTAAGGTCCATAACCTTCTTTTCTCTACACATGGGTCGTAGGAAATAAGTAATGCAATCTCCCTTTTGCTAGATAAACAAGAACCTGTCAATAAAACTCCACCAATAGTGAGAAACATGACCAAATTGTAAATGCTCGGATCCCACGAAGCCAACAGTTCACCAGAAGTACCAAAGGAATTGACCGCACAACAAACCCAGTGCGAGCGAAAGGCGTGCATGAAGGATCTGGATTTTTATGCCGATACCAAGGTTTCTTGAAGAAATAAAATATCGGGTTGAGTTTTGTCCAAAACACGTTGAAAGGAGGATGATTTAAGGGTTCCTTTGGTCCCTTTGAGATTAAGAGAGAGAAAAATCATTATTTTTCACGAGATGGGGCCTTCATTGCTCTAATTGCCCCACTGCCAGTGGAAGGACATGAATCGGGAATCAAATGAATCACAATCGTAGATTTTTTCCTGGCACTCCTTGTTTTTACAAGTGAGTACTCAATACCCAGACCCCTAGACCAAGCAAACTCTTTCCCATTCCCTTCAGCAGTTGAACAAGGCTTACTACACTCCCCAGACTTAACACCAGGGTCTATGATAGAATTTCCAAGGTAGACAGGAATTTGAATCAAAGAGTTAGGGTCACATATGAAAGGTAGAAGCGAGTCCAAAACCGCATGCACTGAAGGCTCATCATCTCCTGATTCATGGTAACCTGAGAGAGTAGGCGAGCCCCCAATCGACAAGTTAGAAGGTAAGGGACTATCAAAAGGAAGTGAAACTAATTGAAAAGTTGAGGAAACTGACAGGTGAAGATAAACAAAGGATGAGACCATACCAGAAGGCCGAGCTTCACCAACTGAAGAAATATCTGACAAGGGACCCTTGTCTAGTAGACCTCTAGACTCAACAATACCAAAATTTTCCACTACTGAAGAAAAGTCTACACTAGAAGTCTATTTTTTCAGCCAGTCTGAAGCATCTAAAGAATCTTTTTCGATCAAAGACAAGGCTGAGTAAAGTGCAGGGAAAAGAGAATTCAACTTACCTGTCACTGTGCCTTCCAGAGCTGGTAAATTTGAATCTTCCTTTGGAAAATGAAAGGAGCTTAGACCAGTGTAATCCGCACCCGTAGGCAAGTCCGGTGAAGGTTGGAGGATTGAAGGGTCTTCAGATTCATCCTCCTTAACAATAATACCATTATAATCACGTCACAGGTGGCCAATACTCCTGCAGTAGTTCCACCGAAAAGGCAACCCTAAGCAATCCAGTCGCTGACGAAAAATCCTACCTCTCCACTCAATCTCCATTGACTCAAGAAGACCAGAATGAATGTCGATTTCAACCAAAATTTGCCCGATTTTTCTTGACGCTGCCGAAAGTGAAGGCATGTCGACTAAAATGAAGGTGCCCAAGGAGTTCTCGATTGCTTGTAGAGCTCCCTCATTCCAAAAATGCAGGGGTAATCCCAGAAAAAGGACTCAAAGGTGTCTGTGCTGGAAGTATTCTGTAACTGGGTTGAAAGCCACCCTCCAGCGTTTCAACATAAGGCTACCCCCTCCAATAATCCACTTACTATCCAGTAAGTGGGAAGCATCTTCAGGTGTTATACACACAAAACCAAACCAACCTTTAGTTAAAGACAAATGCTCGGGAGTGTAATCTAGGAAGGGAGTCCAGACTTACTCAACCCACATGGGGAGTGTCGAAGTACATAGGTTCCTATATGAAATCCTCCCCATGAGACCGCACAATGCAAACCTGCAAGTCTCCTCAAGGCCGACATCAGAGCCTAAAACCATCCTCCTCAGTGTTTTATTAGGCTTCCACAGACGACGACCACCCTGGGGGTTAGTGGTTAATCCTTCAGTGCTATGGGAACCTATAAATTCCTGACTCGACTTCTCTCTCAAACCAGTTGAAGGGTAACTCAGATTCAGAACCGAGGGGAGCTCTAATCTTGGCAACAAAACATTTGGTTGAAGAGATTCCTTAGTATTAAGAATGGTAGGACGAGTGGAAGGGGTAGTCAAAACAGTTGGAGAGTGATTAAGTAAGGTTGTACCGGTACAATGAGTGTCCATAGAGATGAAGAGACCCTCCGCCTGCCAGAATCTTTCATCCTCCACTCCCATTAGAGCTTGGACGTCAGCATCAATAACTGCTGACCTAGGCAGGGCCATGGTAAGGCCACCTGGGCTCCACTAAAAACCGGTAAGCTCAGATAGAAAAGTGTAAATAGTTACCAAGAAGCCACCTAGGCTGCATAAGAGGTGTTTAATAACTCCAAAAGCCAACAGAACCAGTTTCCAAGATTAATATTAAAGAGAGAGGAAGCTTCGCCAATCGAATAGGTAACACCTGCTATCCACTAACCTTCATTCAAAGAGGGTTAGGGATGGTCACCTGCACTCTACTCAAAGGGATGCTAAACTAGGGGAAGAGCCGCTAAGGAGGACATGGAAATACAAAGCCGCTCATTGTTTTACCTCATTAGTTGGCTCGGTAACAAATTGCATGGTTTCATTTCTCTACACTTGAATTTGACTATATAATATTTTTGTTAAAATTTATAAATATATATAAATATTTGTCCAATTTTGGCTATATAATATTTTTGTTAAAATTTACAAATATATTTAAATATTTGTCCAAATATTGATTTTAACTTGAATTTGGCTATATAATATTTTTGTTAAAATTTACAAATATATAAATATTTTTCTAAATTTTGATTTTAAAGTAAATTAATTAACTTTAAAAATTTATATTATCTTAAATTATATATATATATATATATATATATATATATATATATATATATATATATATATATATATATATATATATATATATATATATNAATATATATATATATATATATATATATATATATATATATATATATATATATATATATATATATATATATATATATATATATATATCTTAAAAACTATTATTATTATCTAAAAAACAAAAAATACCTTTTTTAATCTAAATATTCTTATACTTTCCTTAATAAAAATTTAGTAATATAATTATTTTACATTCCAACATTATTTCATTTTTTTTTTTTCTATAATTGAATTATTATTTTATTTTTTTCACTATAATTAAATTAAAATTAAGTTTTGGATACAAATTTTATTCCATCTCTTAATCTTTTCAATTAATTTTTTGTGATGTCTTTTTCAATTATAACTTGCTCAATAATAATTTGTTGTATTATGTTTTACTTATATTTCCTCCCACCCCATCCATAATGCATCTACTTTATTCAAAAATTTTAACCAAATCAAAAGTTTAATGAAATATTGTAAAACTCTCATTTAACTACTTACCAAGTTATTATATTGAAACATGTAATTAATGTTATCTATAACATATTTATAACAAAACTCCAATATTATAAATTTTATACAATTGTTTGTTCTTATCTTAATCTTATTTTCATCTTTATTATTAAATTTCTTAATAATTTAAAAGTTCAAATGTTCTAAACATTACTAAATTATCAAACTTTTTTTTATATTGTCATCTTAATCTTTTTTCTTCATTCATCATCTTTATCCTAAGTTTAAAACTTAAATCCCTTAAACAATATTTTTGTTACACAAATTCTATTGTTAATGCATGATGAAGAAACGATTCAAAAAATTCCACTAAATAAATGGCATTGGTTACCAACTTTGTGCATTACTTAGGTGCATCCAAAACCAAATGACTCACTAGCCTATATGTTCATTACATTTACACTTGTTGTCAACAACGCACCAACCTATATGGACAATTACAATGGAAGGGGAGCGCTCTTCTATGGTGGAAGACGCTCATGCCGCAGCTGAACATGGCCTTTAAAAACGTGTCATGAGAAATGTTCGAGGAACGGTTCCGAGAGAGGTACCTTTCAGAGGAATTCATTGAACGTCAGCTCAATGAGTTCAACACATTACGACATCTTTTTTCTTCATTCATCGTCTTTATCCTAAGTTTAAAACTTAAATCCCTTATATTGTAAGGCCATTGTATCTTAATACTTTAATGTCAATCTTCCTTATCTATACTTTCCCCTCTCCCTATTTTTTCTCTAATCTCGCTTTAATTATCTTTCTCACCGTGTGTTTCCTTAACTTTATTAATTAACTTTAATCTTCCTACTTCCTCATTATCCATTCTTTCCCTTAATTTAATACCTACACATTCAATACTTTATACCATTGTTATTAACTTAATTCTTTATTAATATCCTAATCCTTATTAATTTAATATTTTATTAGTATTAATTTAATTAAATTATTTTAATAATTTTTAAGATCATTCTTTTAATATATTATTAACAATCTTTTATTTATCAAATAACTAATTCTAAAGGCTAGTTCGAAATTGTTACCTCCTTATTTAACCTAATTCCAAAAGATTTTAAGAAAACTCGATACATAGTTTTGATCCACAAGTTCGTTAATCTTCTTCAACATTGCTAAACATATATTTACATATACAATATTAAATTAAAATATCTTAATTTCTATTATCTTTAATATTACATTAAAAATATTTATTAAATTATCATAATTATCACCTCCAACCTATTGTAAATAATCTTTTACTTTTATATTTTAAATATAAATATTCCTCGGATGGGGTGTCAACAGGGCACATACGTCTATTAGAGGGGGTGATGCCCTCCAGCTCTGCACTGGCCACCTGACCAACACATGCATCACCGCTCCTCTTATTCCTCGATGAGTGAAGGTTGCATTCATTTTTGCAAGCCCAAAACTAAATGCTCAATCGAGCTCTCCTCTGCATCTTCGTCCGGACAATGGAGGGACATTTATGGTCGTCAACTCTACGTGTGTGTGATCATCCAATCTGGTTTTCTTATTATGTTCCCACTCCTCGGCTGGACCAACATGTCTCCTCATTTCCTGTCGAGCAAACGTCTAGTTTGCAACTCTCTCTGGCCTTCACTTTCCTCGTCTGGTTGCTCTCTACAACTTCCTGCATTCTCTCTGCCTTGTCCATGCCTCGACTTCTCGAGAAGCCAAAGCAAGGTCCTTTCTGATATCAAAGTAAATCAAGTATGGCCATCTAACCCCCACCTGTCCTTGATCCTTCGCCCAACTCCTTGGCTTCCTCCTCCGCCCAGCCCTCTCCGGGCCAGAGCGACCTTCCACCGTTGTCCTCGCCCTGGGCTTGTCATGTGGAGTGGTTTGATCTCCATGGTAATTCTTTGGTATTTTCTCCTGGCCCAATCCAGGATTTGGCCTCCTCCTCACAACCAGCCACGACCGAACCGACGAACTCACCTGAGCACTCCATACCCTTGCCACCACCCTCCGTCCCCTTGCCACCGCCCTCTGTCCCAACTCCTTTAGAAGAAAACCCAACCCACCTAGAAGAGCCTCCGAGCCAACAATATTCATGCTCGGATTGTGCTTCATGTTCAAGAATTCACAACTCAGTGGCGATATTGTATGAATTGGTGTTTGTAGTCCGAAATGATGTGGACGACATGTGCTTTCAACTGGAACTTTTGGACAAGCGAGGGGAGAAAATTGCATCTATGCTCTCCACACTGCTCGGCTCCCAACACTCTTCAAAACCGACAACCAGTGCACCAACAACTTCAACGACGTTCTTTGCTCTTGCTATCCAGGCGGCAATAGAGTGCGACTTGGGAAAACACGACAATTATAATGCATGAGAGCCGACATGTGCACATGCGTCAGTTTGCGTGTCTTGTTTTGTCAATCATTTACGTTTCTATAAGCGTCATCTTGGGACGTATGCTGCATCTAGCACAATGTTTCCTTTGTGTGTGTTTTGAGTAGTCGTTTTTTATTTTCTAGTTTTCAAGACAGGTCTGGATAAATCGGTTTCCCCACGGAGCGATTTAGTTCATGTTGTTTAATCTCTGGTGCTTTCAGTTTTAAGAAATAAGCTAAATTAGTTTCCATTCAAGGCAATTTAGCACAAACAATCCCTGAGTTTTAAGACACTACTGTAATTTCTGATCTTAAAAAGTAATATAATATATAAACACACACATATATATATATATATATATATATAATGTTCATGAAACATGTACATTGGTATGAATGGGAAGGTCCACCATTATTCTCACCACAACGTTTTTTAATCATATTTTACAATTGTTAGGTTGAGTATTTTTATTTTATTTTTCTCCATATTATAATGGTTTCAATGGAATTAGAGATCATTTTGATGTTTGACTTGATTATTAACTTAAAATTAAATATCACATAATTTTATTTATAATTAAACATTTTTTTTATAATTGAGTATTTTTTTTTTTTTTTTTCAAAAAATTTAATTTAATATTTAATTTTAATGTAAATTTAAAGCTAATTAATTATAATTATTAAAATCAATAGTTAAACTTTGTTGCAGATAAATGAATGTTATATAATTATGTGGAAAGACATATACCTATTGACAATGGGCACATTTAATAGGTTTTTAGTGCTTAATCAGTTTTGTATGGACAAGATTAAATATTGATGAAATATTCTTAGTTGTCCCAATAAATCAATGGTTATAATTTCAATCACTAATTTCCTCACTATTATAAAAACATCCGTTTACATGTTTATTTTTTTTACTTTTACTTGATCGCATTTAAAATTCACTATGGCGGCTAGCTAATTGTCACCCTGAGTGATTAACAAAGATTAAGATTTTGTTATAAAGTAGAGACATGTGAATATGGAACGCAACCATTTATGGCCAAGTGCAGCTGTGAGTTTCATTTTATGACCACGTTTCATTTTACCAGCCACTAGTTTGAGGGGAATGAAAAACGAAACGACGTTGGATGGGAACATTTGATAAGAAAAATCGTGGAGCAAGTAGTGCAGCTGATCGAATTCGTAATGAGCCTTTTTCTTTAAAAAGTTTTATTATTTCTCCTTAACGAATAAAGAGAAGTTTTTCGGTGCTCAAAACCTTGGTGTGACGATAGAGTTTTGGCTTTCGTTGAAGCGTTCAAAGGTTTTCCTCCGAATTTGAGCGGAAGCGTGGATTCGCGGTGAGCATAACCTGTTTTTAGTGTGTTTAACGGTGCACACTATTTTTTTTCGGGTTCAGGCCCGATGTTCTGCGAATTTATTGGCGTAGTAGTTTGAGTTGCTCCATAAAGGTTGCATTGACGGTTGTGGATCGATTATTTTGTAAAAATTAAGGAATCTTTGCGGTGGTCAGAAGGTTGGAATTCATTGCCAGCGAAGAGACTTAGTTTGTTGAAATGTGGAGGAGGTAGGGGCATGCTTGCTGATTTCCAAGGACGTGGGTTTGTGTTAGGAGCTGATGTACGTCGAACCTTTTGACGTTTACCAACCACAAGTTTGTGGCTGTGCTAGTATAAATGATCTTAATATATCATGACGATCAATGTCAATGATTACACTTTAACACTCGATTTTTATCTTTCAATTATATAAAACTATTATTATTATAAGACATTCTTAAGAGGCAGGTAACCTGCTATTTGTAATAACTTATAAATAAAAGCAAAGCCGGTATAAACTGCTATTTTAACTTGTTACAAATAGTATCATTACTTCAAATAGTATGAAGTAAAAATGATGGTGACCCATACACAAAAAGAGGAAAGCCCTAAAGCATAACGAGTCAATGACATCGAAAGTACAAGAAAAACCAAAACGGAGAAAAAAATGGGGATAGAAAAGTTCGACGTGGGTGGACGACACAAATTCAAGTGCGTCATATTTTGTCGGCTCTTGCTTTTACGGACGGGGAAGAGGACCACTTCATATTTTGTCGTTGTGCACAGACTAAAGGTAAACATCCAGCTGTCCACGGCCTGTACATCTTCTCATTTACTTGGGTGGTGCCAAGTTGTATACCATATGCAAGTGAAAACTCGTTGAAACACGACTCTTCCGGTCGTCTTGATGCGAATGAAAACGCGTTGAAACACGACTTGGAGAGGGAATATAGATAGCTCAAGGGCTTGAGTTATGTACAAATTTCTCTTTTTCTCAGTTCAGCATTTTTCATTTTCATTGGAAATTTTCCCAAAATTTCGGCTCTTCTCACACTCCTTGCTAATCTCCTCCCTCGCAAGCTGCTTCGGTAGCATCGAACATTTCTCATCACCTCCATTTTATTTTCCAATCGGCAATGGCTGAATCTTCCTCCACCGCTGCTAATTCCAACTACGATGTGTTCATAAACCATCGTGGTCTGGATGTAAAGAAAACTTTCGCCAGCCATCTCTACCGGCGGCTTCGTTTATATGGATTAAGAGTCTTTCTCGATCAGCCTGAATTGCAACGGGGAGACTATTTAACTCATCAGATTGAAGGCGCTATTCGATCGGCCTCCGTCCATGTGGCCATTTTTTCTAGCGGATATGCCGAATCAACGTGGTGTCTAAATGAACTTGTTCAAATGTTCGAGTCAAATTCTCCCATAATTCCAGTATTTTACCACGTGAAGCCTGCTGAGCTTCGGTGGACGCGGGGTAAAGAGGGAGGGTATGCTACAGCCCTCGAGGAACTAGAAAAGAAGACTACGTTTGATCCTCGAACTGGTGAAGAGAAGTTGCGGTACGACTCCAGCACGATTGAGAAATGGAGAAATGCTCTTTCTGATGTTGCAGGAATAAGCGGTTTTGTGCTCGAAGCGTGTAACGGGTGAGAACTCAAACTCCCCTCCTCTCTAGCTATTGTATTATTTTATGTTACATCATATATGCATAGAGTGTAGACTTCTTTTTCTCATTAGTTCTATTTATTTATTTTTGTGAATAACCAGCGATGAGGGGGAGTTGGTAGATAAGGTAGTTGAAGGGGTGTTAAAAAAGGTGAAAACACCAGCCTTGGACGTTGCTCAATATCCAACAGGTTTGGGTGATAAGGTAATCGATTTTGAAAATTCAGTCCTTTTGCAGCGCCAGCAGAGCGGAAAACCTCTGATCTTGGGTATCGTGGGGTTAGGCGGTGTAGGAAAGACCACTTTGGCTAAAGAATTTTTTAATAGAAAGAGTTTGGATTATAGTAGATCCTGCTTTTTATGTGATGTCAGAGGTAATGCAGATAAAGGCTCTTTAAATTTGTTGCATACGGAACTTCTTAAGAAATTGATCGGATGGGATAAGACAATAGTCAGTGTCCATGAAGGAATAGAGATTCTCAAGAAGAATATTTCATCTCCTAACATCTTATTAATTTTAGATGATGTAGATAAGGCTGATCAGGTTTATCAACTTTTGCCGGATCAAACTGTATTCCACTCTGATAGTTTAATACTGATTACATCTAGGAACAAAGATGTTCTCATAAGCTCAGGAGTCGAAGAGTCGTCAATATATACCCTAACTGGCCTTAAGACACAACATTCTCTTGAGCTCTTCTGTTTGCATTCTTTCAACCGGGCACATCAACCCCCAGAATTTGATTCTTTGGTAAAGAAGTACCTAGAAGCCTGTGGTGGATTGCCATTATCTTTAAAGGTGTTTGGGGCACTTCTGAAGGGACAAAACACATCTTACTGGGAAGACCAATTGAATAAACTTAGAAGCATACTTCCCAATGAGATAAAACAAATACTTCAGATCAGTTATGATGCACTCGATAAGGAGGAACAAAATATATTCCTAGATATTGCCTGTTTTTTCATTGGAGAAGACAGGGATATGGCCATAAGAGTATGGAATAATGGTTTGTGTGGGTTTCAAAAAATACATGACAAATGTCTTGTAGAGGTGAATGATGAAAATAAAATAATAATGCACGATGACCTTAGAGACTTGGGAAGAGAGCTTGCCAAAGATTCAAGATTGCCGCGTCGTCTTTGGCGTTGGCAAGAGAATGACATTGATGATTTATTGCAGCAATCATCGGTAAGTTCTAAATCATTCAATACCGTCGATTCTTACATCGTTTTCAATTTTTTAAATTCTTCAATAATTTCATAAGAATGAATGGATAATCATTATCATGTTTTAAGTATGGACAGGTATCCGTGCGAGGAATTAGAGTGGTTCACAGTGAATACAATAATATTGATGACGATGATGTATTTGGCCATATGAGAAGGTTGCAACTTCTTGATACCGAAGATGTTCTTGTGGAACGCATTTTGACAAAGGTGCAGTGTCCAAATCTCCTATTTCTGCGCTGGAAAAATTGTCCCTCCTCTTCCCTGTCTTCCTTGATTTCAATCAAGAATTTGAGGGTTCTACAAGTGCAAGGGAGCAAATTAAAAACATTGTGGGAAAATGAATCACAGGTAAATTAGGGTCTGCAATAAGTTCTAGGGGTTTCTTTTGAAGAGAACCATAATCTATTTATGTTTTCTTACAGTTGAAACACGTCAACATTTTGCAGGCACCTCTTCAGTTGCGGGAGTTGGAGATTAAGGCTCCCCTCTCGAGCATTCCAAATTCTATAGGGAAGCTGAAGTACCTAGAACGGATTGTGATTGGTCCTGTTGTCGGACGATACTCTTTACAATCTTCAATCGGCATGGTCGATCTCACAAAATTGCCAGACGAATTTTGTCTTCTACAGTCGTTAAAGGCCTTGGTGTTAAGAAATTGCTTAGAACTGAAGTCACTGCCGGAGTGCTTTGGAAAGCTAACCAACCTCCAACACATCGATCTGGAAAGGTGCTATAAACTGGATTCATTGCCAGATTCTTTTGGCGATTTAACCAACCTTCAACACATCCGGCTGTATTGGTGCAGAGCCTTGGAGAGGCTGCCAGATTCCTTCGGTAATTTAACCAACCTCCAACAGATCTGTATGTTTGAGTGCAGCGCTTTGGAGAGGCTGCCAGAATCCTTGGGTAATTTAACCAAGCTCCGACGGATCGAGCTGTCTGCGTGCAGCGCTTTGGAGAGGCTGCCAGTTTCCTTTTGTAAATTAATTAAACTCCAATATCTTAGTTTGGAGAATTGCATTCATTTAACCATGTCAAGCGAAACACTAGGAAATATAATCACGCTTGAGTACATAAATCTCAGTGGCTGTAGGAAAATTGAATTATTCCCTCCACAAGTAGCGCATCAGAGGTCGCTTAAAAAGTTACTTTTGGGAGGTACAAATTTAAAAGAATTGTCAAGTGCAATTGGAGAGCTAAACGATTTGGCAGTTCTGAAGATAGGAAGTCCTTTGCTAGATACGCTGCCGCCTTCACTATGTGACTTAAAGAACTTGGAGGAATTGCAGCTCTATGAATGTAAGGAATTGAAATGTTTGCCGGCTTCGCTGGGTGACTTAAAAAATTTAAAGAAATTGAGTATAGGGCACTGCAAGGCATTGAAATATTTGCCGGCCTCGCTTGCACTGTTGAATCAATTGACTGAGTTGACGGTAGATGATTGCCCACTGATTCGCGAACTGCCGTTTAAAAAGGAGGTTAAAGGAGAAAGAGAAACATTTAGTGATTTGGGCAACTGCATACTTCCGCGGCTCCAAGAGCTAAGGGTTAGTGGAACAGGGATATCAGAGGTATCATTTGGTGAAGGTGTTTGCTCTACCCTTCGACATCTTCGCATCGATTGCTGTAATAATGTGTTGGAGGTTGGAACATTGCCAAATACACTCATACATTTGCATTTGGGCGATTGTTATAATTTGAGGAAAACAGATAAGATTTATGGTCTTGCAAAACTTCAAACGCTCAGCATTGTGGGTTGCATAGAATTACAGGAGGTGCCACGTACTGAAACATTGAAATCTTTGAGATGGTTGGGTGCAAGTGAATGTGTGAAGTTGAAGAGCATACGGGGATTAGGGCAGCTGACAAATCTTCAAGCA
>ML799447.1:298964-322930 GCA_009831015.1 Picea engelmannii | reverse complement strand
AATATATATATATATATATATATATATATATATATATATATATATATATATATATATATATATATATATATATATATATATATATCTTAAAAACTATTATTATTATCTAAAAAACAAAAAATACCTTTTTTAATCTAAATATTCTTATACTTTCCTTAATAAAAATTTAGTAATATAATTATTTTACATTCCAACATTATTTCATTTTTTTTTTTTCTATAATTGAATTATTATTTTATTTTTTTCACTATAATTAAATTAAAATTAAGTTTTGGATACAAATTTTATTCCATCTCTTAATCTTTTCAATTAATTTTTTGTGATGTCTTTTTCAATTATAACTTGCTCAATAATAATTTGTTGTATTATGTTTTACTTATATTTCCTCCCACCCCATCCATAATGCATCTACTTTATTCAAAAATTTTAACCAAATCAAAAGTTTAATGAAATATTGTAAAACTCTCATTTAACTACTTACCAAGTTATTATATTGAAACATGTAATTAATGTTATCTATAACATATTTATAACAAAACTCCAATATTATAAATTTTATACAATTGTTTGTTCTTATCTTAATCTTATTTTCATCTTTATTATTAAATTTCTTAATAATTTAAAAGTTCAAATGTTCTAAACATTACTAAATTATCAAACTTTTTTTTATATTGTCATCTTAATCTTTTTTCTTCATTCATCATCTTTATCCTAAGTTTAAAACTTAAATCCCTTAAACAATATTTTTGTTACACAAATTCTATTGTTAATGCATGATGAAGAAACGATTCAAAAAATTCCACTAAATAAATGGCATTGGTTACCAACTTTGTGCATTACTTAGGTGCATCCAAAACCAAATGACTCACTAGCCTATATGTTCATTACATTTACACTTGTTGTCAACAACGCACCAACCTATATGGACAATTACAATGGAAGGGGAGCGCTCTTCTATGGTGGAAGACGCTCATGCCGCAGCTGAACATGGCCTTTAAAAACGTGTCATGAGAAATGTTCGAGGAACGGTTCCGAGAGAGGTACCTTTCAGAGGAATTCATTGAACGTCAGCTCAATGAGTTCAACACATTACGACATCTTTTTTCTTCATTCATCGTCTTTATCCTAAGTTTAAAACTTAAATCCCTTATATTGTAAGGCCATTGTATCTTAATACTTTAATGTCAATCTTCCTTATCTATACTTTCCCCTCTCCCTATTTTTTCTCTAATCTCGCTTTAATTATCTTTCTCACCGTGTGTTTCCTTAACTTTATTAATTAACTTTAATCTTCCTACTTCCTCATTATCCATTCTTTCCCTTAATTTAATACCTACACATTCAATACTTTATACCATTGTTATTAACTTAATTCTTTATTAATATCCTAATCCTTATTAATTTAATATTTTATTAGTATTAATTTAATTAAATTATTTTAATAATTTTTAAGATCATTCTTTTAATATATTATTAACAATCTTTTATTTATCAAATAACTAATTCTAAAGGCTAGTTCGAAATTGTTACCTCCTTATTTAACCTAATTCCAAAAGATTTTAAGAAAACTCGATACATAGTTTTGATCCACAAGTTCGTTAATCTTCTTCAACATTGCTAAACATATATTTACATATACAATATTAAATTAAAATATCTTAATTTCTATTATCTTTAATATTACATTAAAAATATTTATTAAATTATCATAATTATCACCTCCAACCTATTGTAAATAATCTTTTACTTTTATATTTTAAATATAAATATTCCTCGGATGGGGTGTCAACAGGGCACATACGTCTATTAGAGGGGGTGATGCCCTCCAGCTCTGCACTGGCCACCTGACCAACACATGCATCACCGCTCCTCTTATTCCTCGATGAGTGAAGGTTGCATTCATTTTTGCAAGCCCAAAACTAAATGCTCAATCGAGCTCTCCTCTGCATCTTCGTCCGGACAATGGAGGGACATTTATGGTCGTCAACTCTACGTGTGTGTGATCATCCAATCTGGTTTTCTTATTATGTTCCCACTCCTCGGCTGGACCAACATGTCTCCTCATTTCCTGTCGAGCAAACGTCTAGTTTGCAACTCTCTCTGGCCTTCACTTTCCTCGTCTGGTTGCTCTCTACAACTTCCTGCATTCTCTCTGCCTTGTCCATGCCTCGACTTCTCGAGAAGCCAAAGCAAGGTCCTTTCTGATATCAAAGTAAATCAAGTATGGCCATCTAACCCCCACCTGTCCTTGATCCTTCGCCCAACTCCTTGGCTTCCTCCTCCGCCCAGCCCTCTCCGGGCCAGAGCGACCTTCCACCGTTGTCCTCGCCCTGGGCTTGTCATGTGGAGTGGTTTGATCTCCATGGTAATTCTTTGGTATTTTCTCCTGGCCCAATCCAGGATTTGGCCTCCTCCTCACAACCAGCCACGACCGAACCGACGAACTCACCTGAGCACTCCATACCCTTGCCACCACCCTCCGTCCCCTTGCCACCGCCCTCTGTCCCAACTCCTTTAGAAGAAAACCCAACCCACCTAGAAGAGCCTCCGAGCCAACAATATTCATGCTCGGATTGTGCTTCATGTTCAAGAATTCACAACTCAGTGGCGATATTGTATGAATTGGTGTTTGTAGTCCGAAATGATGTGGACGACATGTGCTTTCAACTGGAACTTTTGGACAAGCGAGGGGAGAAAATTGCATCTATGCTCTCCACACTGCTCGGCTCCCAACACTCTTCAAAACCGACAACCAGTGCACCAACAACTTCAACGACGTTCTTTGCTCTTGCTATCCAGGCGGCAATAGAGTGCGACTTGGGAAAACACGACAATTATAATGCATGAGAGCCGACATGTGCACATGCGTCAGTTTGCGTGTCTTGTTTTGTCAATCATTTACGTTTCTATAAGCGTCATCTTGGGACGTATGCTGCATCTAGCACAATGTTTCCTTTGTGTGTGTTTTGAGTAGTCGTTTTTTATTTTCTAGTTTTCAAGACAGGTCTGGATAAATCGGTTTCCCCACGGAGCGATTTAGTTCATGTTGTTTAATCTCTGGTGCTTTCAGTTTTAAGAAATAAGCTAAATTAGTTTCCATTCAAGGCAATTTAGCACAAACAATCCCTGAGTTTTAAGACACTACTGTAATTTCTGATCTTAAAAAGTAATATAATATATAAACACACACATATATATATATATATATATATATAATGTTCATGAAACATGTACATTGGTATGAATGGGAAGGTCCACCATTATTCTCACCACAACGTTTTTTAATCATATTTTACAATTGTTAGGTTGAGTATTTTTATTTTATTTTTCTCCATATTATAATGGTTTCAATGGAATTAGAGATCATTTTGATGTTTGACTTGATTATTAACTTAAAATTAAATATCACATAATTTTATTTATAATTAAACATTTTTTTTATAATTGAGTATTTTTTTTTTTTTTTTTCAAAAAATTTAATTTAATATTTAATTTTAATGTAAATTTAAAGCTAATTAATTATAATTATTAAAATCAATAGTTAAACTTTGTTGCAGATAAATGAATGTTATATAATTATGTGGAAAGACATATACCTATTGACAATGGGCACATTTAATAGGTTTTTAGTGCTTAATCAGTTTTGTATGGACAAGATTAAATATTGATGAAATATTCTTAGTTGTCCCAATAAATCAATGGTTATAATTTCAATCACTAATTTCCTCACTATTATAAAAACATCCGTTTACATGTTTATTTTTTTTACTTTTACTTGATCGCATTTAAAATTCACTATGGCGGCTAGCTAATTGTCACCCTGAGTGATTAACAAAGATTAAGATTTTGTTATAAAGTAGAGACATGTGAATATGGAACGCAACCATTTATGGCCAAGTGCAGCTGTGAGTTTCATTTTATGACCACGTTTCATTTTACCAGCCACTAGTTTGAGGGGAATGAAAAACGAAACGACGTTGGATGGGAACATTTGATAAGAAAAATCGTGGAGCAAGTAGTGCAGCTGATCGAATTCGTAATGAGCCTTTTTCTTTAAAAAGTTTTATTATTTCTCCTTAACGAATAAAGAGAAGTTTTTCGGTGCTCAAAACCTTGGTGTGACGATAGAGTTTTGGCTTTCGTTGAAGCGTTCAAAGGTTTTCCTCCGAATTTGAGCGGAAGCGTGGATTCGCGGTGAGCATAACCTGTTTTTAGTGTGTTTAACGGTGCACACTATTTTTTTTCGGGTTCAGGCCCGATGTTCTGCGAATTTATTGGCGTAGTAGTTTGAGTTGCTCCATAAAGGTTGCATTGACGGTTGTGGATCGATTATTTTGTAAAAATTAAGGAATCTTTGCGGTGGTCAGAAGGTTGGAATTCATTGCCAGCGAAGAGACTTAGTTTGTTGAAATGTGGAGGAGGTAGGGGCATGCTTGCTGATTTCCAAGGACGTGGGTTTGTGTTAGGAGCTGATGTACGTCGAACCTTTTGACGTTTACCAACCACAAGTTTGTGGCTGTGCTAGTATAAATGATCTTAATATATCATGACGATCAATGTCAATGATTACACTTTAACACTCGATTTTTATCTTTCAATTATATAAAACTATTATTATTATAAGACATTCTTAAGAGGCAGGTAACCTGCTATTTGTAATAACTTATAAATAAAAGCAAAGCCGGTATAAACTGCTATTTTAACTTGTTACAAATAGTATCATTACTTCAAATAGTATGAAGTAAAAATGATGGTGACCCATACACAAAAAGAGGAAAGCCCTAAAGCATAACGAGTCAATGACATCGAAAGTACAAGAAAAACCAAAACGGAGAAAAAAATGGGGATAGAAAAGTTCGACGTGGGTGGACGACACAAATTCAAGTGCGTCATATTTTGTCGGCTCTTGCTTTTACGGACGGGGAAGAGGACCACTTCATATTTTGTCGTTGTGCACAGACTAAAGGTAAACATCCAGCTGTCCACGGCCTGTACATCTTCTCATTTACTTGGGTGGTGCCAAGTTGTATACCATATGCAAGTGAAAACTCGTTGAAACACGACTCTTCCGGTCGTCTTGATGCGAATGAAAACGCGTTGAAACACGACTTGGAGAGGGAATATAGATAGCTCAAGGGCTTGAGTTATGTACAAATTTCTCTTTTTCTCAGTTCAGCATTTTTCATTTTCATTGGAAATTTTCCCAAAATTTCGGCTCTTCTCACACTCCTTGCTAATCTCCTCCCTCGCAAGCTGCTTCGGTAGCATCGAACATTTCTCATCACCTCCATTTTATTTTCCAATCGGCAATGGCTGAATCTTCCTCCACCGCTGCTAATTCCAACTACGATGTGTTCATAAACCATCGTGGTCTGGATGTAAAGAAAACTTTCGCCAGCCATCTCTACCGGCGGCTTCGTTTATATGGATTAAGAGTCTTTCTCGATCAGCCTGAATTGCAACGGGGAGACTATTTAACTCATCAGATTGAAGGCGCTATTCGATCGGCCTCCGTCCATGTGGCCATTTTTTCTAGCGGATATGCCGAATCAACGTGGTGTCTAAATGAACTTGTTCAAATGTTCGAGTCAAATTCTCCCATAATTCCAGTATTTTACCACGTGAAGCCTGCTGAGCTTCGGTGGACGCGGGGTAAAGAGGGAGGGTATGCTACAGCCCTCGAGGAACTAGAAAAGAAGACTACGTTTGATCCTCGAACTGGTGAAGAGAAGTTGCGGTACGACTCCAGCACGATTGAGAAATGGAGAAATGCTCTTTCTGATGTTGCAGGAATAAGCGGTTTTGTGCTCGAAGCGTGTAACGGGTGAGAACTCAAACTCCCCTCCTCTCTAGCTATTGTATTATTTTATGTTACATCATATATGCATAGAGTGTAGACTTCTTTTTCTCATTAGTTCTATTTATTTATTTTTGTGAATAACCAGCGATGAGGGGGAGTTGGTAGATAAGGTAGTTGAAGGGGTGTTAAAAAAGGTGAAAACACCAGCCTTGGACGTTGCTCAATATCCAACAGGTTTGGGTGATAAGGTAATCGATTTTGAAAATTCAGTCCTTTTGCAGCGCCAGCAGAGCGGAAAACCTCTGATCTTGGGTATCGTGGGGTTAGGCGGTGTAGGAAAGACCACTTTGGCTAAAGAATTTTTTAATAGAAAGAGTTTGGATTATAGTAGATCCTGCTTTTTATGTGATGTCAGAGGTAATGCAGATAAAGGCTCTTTAAATTTGTTGCATACGGAACTTCTTAAGAAATTGATCGGATGGGATAAGACAATAGTCAGTGTCCATGAAGGAATAGAGATTCTCAAGAAGAATATTTCATCTCCTAACATCTTATTAATTTTAGATGATGTAGATAAGGCTGATCAGGTTTATCAACTTTTGCCGGATCAAACTGTATTCCACTCTGATAGTTTAATACTGATTACATCTAGGAACAAAGATGTTCTCATAAGCTCAGGAGTCGAAGAGTCGTCAATATATACCCTAACTGGCCTTAAGACACAACATTCTCTTGAGCTCTTCTGTTTGCATTCTTTCAACCGGGCACATCAACCCCCAGAATTTGATTCTTTGGTAAAGAAGTACCTAGAAGCCTGTGGTGGATTGCCATTATCTTTAAAGGTGTTTGGGGCACTTCTGAAGGGACAAAACACATCTTACTGGGAAGACCAATTGAATAAACTTAGAAGCATACTTCCCAATGAGATAAAACAAATACTTCAGATCAGTTATGATGCACTCGATAAGGAGGAACAAAATATATTCCTAGATATTGCCTGTTTTTTCATTGGAGAAGACAGGGATATGGCCATAAGAGTATGGAATAATGGTTTGTGTGGGTTTCAAAAAATACATGACAAATGTCTTGTAGAGGTGAATGATGAAAATAAAATAATAATGCACGATGACCTTAGAGACTTGGGAAGAGAGCTTGCCAAAGATTCAAGATTGCCGCGTCGTCTTTGGCGTTGGCAAGAGAATGACATTGATGATTTATTGCAGCAATCATCGGTAAGTTCTAAATCATTCAATACCGTCGATTCTTACATCGTTTTCAATTTTTTAAATTCTTCAATAATTTCATAAGAATGAATGGATAATCATTATCATGTTTTAAGTATGGACAGGTATCCGTGCGAGGAATTAGAGTGGTTCACAGTGAATACAATAATATTGATGACGATGATGTATTTGGCCATATGAGAAGGTTGCAACTTCTTGATACCGAAGATGTTCTTGTGGAACGCATTTTGACAAAGGTGCAGTGTCCAAATCTCCTATTTCTGCGCTGGAAAAATTGTCCCTCCTCTTCCCTGTCTTCCTTGATTTCAATCAAGAATTTGAGGGTTCTACAAGTGCAAGGGAGCAAATTAAAAACATTGTGGGAAAATGAATCACAGGTAAATTAGGGTCTGCAATAAGTTCTAGGGGTTTCTTTTGAAGAGAACCATAATCTATTTATGTTTTCTTACAGTTGAAACACGTCAACATTTTGCAGGCACCTCTTCAGTTGCGGGAGTTGGAGATTAAGGCTCCCCTCTCGAGCATTCCAAATTCTATAGGGAAGCTGAAGTACCTAGAACGGATTGTGATTGGTCCTGTTGTCGGACGATACTCTTTACAATCTTCAATCGGCATGGTCGATCTCACAAAATTGCCAGACGAATTTTGTCTTCTACAGTCGTTAAAGGCCTTGGTGTTAAGAAATTGCTTAGAACTGAAGTCACTGCCGGAGTGCTTTGGAAAGCTAACCAACCTCCAACACATCGATCTGGAAAGGTGCTATAAACTGGATTCATTGCCAGATTCTTTTGGCGATTTAACCAACCTTCAACACATCCGGCTGTATTGGTGCAGAGCCTTGGAGAGGCTGCCAGATTCCTTCGGTAATTTAACCAACCTCCAACAGATCTGTATGTTTGAGTGCAGCGCTTTGGAGAGGCTGCCAGAATCCTTGGGTAATTTAACCAAGCTCCGACGGATCGAGCTGTCTGCGTGCAGCGCTTTGGAGAGGCTGCCAGTTTCCTTTTGTAAATTAATTAAACTCCAATATCTTAGTTTGGAGAATTGCATTCATTTAACCATGTCAAGCGAAACACTAGGAAATATAATCACGCTTGAGTACATAAATCTCAGTGGCTGTAGGAAAATTGAATTATTCCCTCCACAAGTAGCGCATCAGAGGTCGCTTAAAAAGTTACTTTTGGGAGGTACAAATTTAAAAGAATTGTCAAGTGCAATTGGAGAGCTAAACGATTTGGCAGTTCTGAAGATAGGAAGTCCTTTGCTAGATACGCTGCCGCCTTCACTATGTGACTTAAAGAACTTGGAGGAATTGCAGCTCTATGAATGTAAGGAATTGAAATGTTTGCCGGCTTCGCTGGGTGACTTAAAAAATTTAAAGAAATTGAGTATAGGGCACTGCAAGGCATTGAAATATTTGCCGGCCTCGCTTGCACTGTTGAATCAATTGACTGAGTTGACGGTAGATGATTGCCCACTGATTCGCGAACTGCCGTTTAAAAAGGAGGTTAAAGGAGAAAGAGAAACATTTAGTGATTTGGGCAACTGCATACTTCCGCGGCTCCAAGAGCTAAGGGTTAGTGGAACAGGGATATCAGAGGTATCATTTGGTGAAGGTGTTTGCTCTACCCTTCGACATCTTCGCATCGATTGCTGTAATAATGTGTTGGAGGTTGGAACATTGCCAAATACACTCATACATTTGCATTTGGGCGATTGTTATAATTTGAGGAAAACAGATAAGATTTATGGTCTTGCAAAACTTCAAACGCTCAGCATTGTGGGTTGCATAGAATTACAGGAGGTGCCACGTACTGAAACATTGAAATCTTTGAGATGGTTGGGTGCAAGTGAATGTGTGAAGTTGAAGAGCATACGGGGATTAGGGCAGCTGACAAATCTTCAAGCACTGGAGCTTAGAGGGTGTTCTGAGTTAGAAGAGCTGGAAGGTATCCAAAATTGTATGTCGTTGGAGTTCGTTTATGCCAGAGAATGTCCGAAACTGAAGTGGAGTGCACAGGTAATGGAGCAGTTGCCGCAAATAAGTGAGTTATGGTTAGACGGCCGCTGTTTCCACTTTACACATTGAAGGGTCATCCATTTTATTCTTATTATTAATATATATAGCCGTGAAGCATTTAATGGTTCGTTGCGTACTACAATTTATTTCTCTTCCTTTATTTTATGGTTGTAAATTAAATTGTGTTAATATTATATTTATATATTTATGCCGAAAGGTGTATACCTATTGGAGATGGGCACAATTAATGATCTTTTAATCTTAAATTTTAATCTGATGGTTATGCATTGAAGATGCTGGTATCTTTTAACATCATATGATTGCCACGTTTAAATGATTAACTTTTGGAATTTTTCAGAGTTTTAATTTCATTATCTACTGGGTTTTATTTTAAAATGAGAATTTTTTTATCGACCGTAACTCTTTTGGCGTTCACTAGTCGCGAGTTAGCGTATGTGCTAGTTATATATTTATGTTTTTATAGAAGTTGTTTAAATATTTCGATATTTTTGATTAAACTCAATTATATAAATTTAAGCAAAATTGCAATTACATTTTTGAATGTATAAATGGATTCAGTGGGAGTAAGTTAACTAGGGAGCAATCTTCTTTAAGGAGTTCTGTTTTTCAGGTAAAAAAATAAGCTTGACCAAATTTTTAGAGTTAAGGTGAGTTTAGCATGGATCAATGTTCCATGCATTTCAGAACCTTACCCCAGGAGTTATTCCCCATTTTAAACCAACCCAGATGCTTAGAAATCAAAGTTCTGGATTGGCTGGAAATTTAAAAGAGAACAGCCGGAAAATCTGTCGGAAAAGTAATTCCGGAGGAAAGATTGCTCCCGAATTAGCCCACTCCACATTGAGTATGCTTAAAAAACTTTTAAGCATTCAAATTATACAAACTTAATCATTCAAATCTACAAATGTAACAATTTCTTATCAAATTTAATGCAAAATTAAAAACATAATATCTCTATAAAAAAAACTATAAAAAAAATTAAAATTAAAATAAATTTTTTTATTTAATTAATAAAAAAATTAAAACCAATTTTGAATTTTCTTTTTCTTCTAATCTTAATTCTTATCAACATTGAATTTTCAGATCTCACATCTTATAATCCATCCACCATGTAGCACGCTGGATATTACTCACCTATATAATGATGTGCCTAAATTACCGTCCACAGATATTACCTCAAAACAGGGCCTTGGGGGCCGGGGAAGTACATGTGAAGACAATATCCACGTAAGTTTGAGAGCCAAGAGATAGACATGGGATAAGCAGCTAGATCTAAATTACTTTCAAATCTAACCACTTATTGCTGACCGTCATGTAAAAACCCGAAAGTGCTAAACCCCAAATCCCTATCATCCATGTAGTTAGGGTAGGACTAGTTTTGACATAGATTCTTCTTGGTGTCACAATGAGTCACTCTAATCGAGAGGAAGTCGTATTGACTGGCCATGTGATGGCCCTCGTACCCATCTCGTTTCAGGGGTGAAGTTATAAAAAAATGTTTATTATATAATATATGATTTGTGATAGGCATGGTTAATATATTATATAATATATGATTTGTTATAGGCATTGTTAATATATTATTTTAAGTTATTTTGAATTTGTGGTTATTTTTCAATAAAATTTAATCATTAATATTATAAGTTGAGGAGTGTAAAGTTACAACACTCAAATTTAAATTATATTTAAATGAAGGGATGTATCAATTCAAATCTTTCTATCTACATGTAAAAGCTAAGTCTGTTGCATCACGAAAAAAGTATAATTATAATTTTTTTTTTAAATTTATAAATAATAAGTTTAAAACCTCTTTGGGATTATTACATTTAATGATATTAAAAATATTACAAAACACAGGTTGAGGAAGAGTACTTGAAGAATCATATTATTTAGCTTTTAATGTTTTTTTCTATGTAAAAAGTTTCATAAACAAATATTATGTATAATTTAAAGTAGCATTTTTTTAAAGGCTTACAAATTTCATAAACAAATATTATGTATAATTTAAAATAGTATTTTTTAAAAGCTTACAAACAAATATTATGTATGATTTAAAAAAGTAATGATTAATGTTTATTATAGTTATATAGGATTATAAAATGCTTTACAATTATATATTTAAATATTTATTAATTTTTAAAATATGTAATTGGAATCTGTTTGTATACTTATTTTTTAGTTTTTAAAAAATTAATGATTTACACGGAAAATATTAAAATCTAGGTAATAGTTTACTACAACATATAATGATAATGATCTTTTGATCTTTTTCATAACTTTGAAACTAGTTTAAAAAAAATATATATATATATATATTTTCTTATAATTTTGTATGGACATTGTTACATAATCAAATAATATGAAAATATTTATCTACCCTTTAAAAACAATTTGAGGTTTTCTAGATTTTGTTGTACTTGTATTTTAATTTGAGGGTTAATAGATCTTCCAACCTTATAATTAGAGGTGGGATAAAGTTGAAACCTTGCCTCACAACAAAAATAAATGGGTGGGTGCCAAAAGTTGGTTCCCAAATTTATTGCAATGGGAATGTGCACTCATTGTGAACTTTAGAAATGTGTGTGCGCTTTAAGAACACACATTTGTTCATATTTAAATAACTTCATCCATTGTTGAAGTTCCATTTAGTCAATTACCTTATGGATACATTGAATCCATATAATTTATATTTATGTAGAAAATCACGCACATAATAAAAACATGTGTGTGTTTCTCTGTCTATACAAATAAAACAAAATTGTGACCCCTTTATCCATTATTTTCCTCAACCCTCAACACATTTTCTCCATATTTTCTCCAACATTGAGCTTTTTTGTTGTTGATTCAGTCCAAACTTGGCAAGGACAACTAGGAGGGATGTTGACATCATTGGTAATTGTTGTTACCGATAGAGGATCTCTTATTTCCATATAGATTTTATTCCAAATCTCATTTTTATATTCGTTAAATTATTTAAATTTACAGAATTTGTAAAAGTATTTTGTTATTGTTTAAAGGTAGTTTTAATTTTGCTAGTATGGAGCAAAAGCCTAAGTCAAACCCCAACCCCAACCCCCAACCAATCCCACAAGGTATGTACATAGAAATTAATTAATGTTTAGATGAACCGAGGAACCTAATTGGTGAGCTTAGGAACATCCGAGAGCAATCTCATATTTCATTAGCCACTTCGCTTGACACCATTGTTTCTTCCATTGGCCATGTCCATGGTTGATTATCTAATATATATGAATATACTTGGTTAGGATGAGACTTATACTACTCAATTAGAAAAAGGAAGATGTAAAAAAATTGCATATAACCAAAGGGGTCATTGTTTAATTATTTATTGACCCTAGAACCAACTAACCTTGTGATATGAGAAAGATGTATTTGCATGGATTGGTGCACATTATATCCATGGAAAGATAACTAGATGGATAGGTAATTTATGTTGATAAACCTCCATGCAATATCAGGGAAGTTCCATTGTATTTTCTTCATAAATTATGTGTTCAGTTTATTATTGGTTGTCATGTCAATTATCTTGACAATGGTGAATTCCAAGGGGTTCGTCTTGGCTCTACTTAAGATCGAGAAAGGGCAAGGTGTAACCTATTAGGAGCCCCATCCTAGGCATACACCTAACCCCTAACCCCCTATAATGTACCCAACCACCAAAGCTGGTCATGCCACGCAAAAAATCTCTCTTATTAGCTCTGATACCATTTTAGTATCATACCTAGCCTCCAATTAAGAAACAATATGTGCAAAAACTCATCAAATTATTAAGATTTTCTTCTAATTAAATTCTTGTAGCTTACCAGCCGCAGATCACACACACATTTGACTATTTGACTGATACCACAGTTCTAAATGCATCTAGTAACATATATTAAACATGAATACAATTGTTCAAGCAAACAATAGACAAACAACATTCATGTACACCATTTACACAGTGGAATTAACATAAGAACATAACATAAACACTTATCTATTAATGATTAATCAACTGGCTGCAAACGAAGGATGAACCTCCCAGCCATAGGCACCGCTGATCATTTTCTCTCATCAACAAGCCACCCCCGAGCTGAGGCTATGAGTCCATAAGGAGATCCGACTCACTAGCTATCCACTCTCCACACAAAGCAACCCCAAACCGAGGTTCTAGTCTCACAACAGTTTCAAACCTCTAGCTCTTTCTTTTCCCCACAACCTTCACTACCCAAGGAATGTACCCCCTTCAATGCTCACAGTCCCTCGAGTTGTACCATTCATTTACCAGGGCCACTAGTGCATTCCATTGGCTAGGAATCACTCAGTTGGGAACTCTAGGAGCTCTCGATTGTTTCATATTTTCTCACAACAACCTTCATAAGGCTTTGAGATATTTCCTTCACAAGAAATCACATCACAGGCTTACAACCTGATTTACCAGAACACGGGATTCTATCTTAGCATAAAAATACAACCAAACAATGGATGCCTTCAAGTATACCATGGTTGGTCCTCCTCCCAACCCTCTTCTCCTCCTTTGCTACCCCAAAAGTTGTGCGTAAAATTGTCCCTATTCTGCATACGAATCCCTTTTTCTTCCTTTCTTGCTTGACTCACACTCTTCTCAAGGATGATTGTACTTCAACCCATGCTCTCCAATAACTATGGGATGGGACCACTCACACCCACCATCTTACATAAGTTTAATGATTGGCCTCTCATACACTCAATCAACAAATAGAAGGTTATACACAAAGATAATAATTTCAGGAATGTGGGTTGGATTAATACCCATGAATAATTCCCCCTTGGACCCCTCTCTCTTGTGGAATCATAGCCCCCCATGGTTCTTCATCTCTTTCGTATCGCAACCAACGATTCTTCCTTTTATTAATTAATCAATGTTCATAACATGCAATTTGGCCCCTGACCACATTAGATCAATACAAGCTCTTCACCCCAATTCATCAACTCACTAGACTAAATCACATTTATACAATTGCATTATAATTCACGGGGATTAGAAGTAGGGATGTTACATCCCCTCCCCCTTATTTTTTCACTATCCTCAGTGCACAACACCCTAGAGGTGTAATTTCATTTTACAATTCTGGCTCCTCGACCAATAATCAACATATAGGCTCTCTAGCCCGAAATCACACATGAATTCCATCCTAAACAAATTACATAGGCACTCCAACCCAAATACCATAGATACATAGGAACTCTGACTCCAAAATCATAAATACAAAGGCACCCTAGCCCAAAACATATACATAAGCCACTAGTATTCTCCTACAGTTATCCTGATTTTCCACCAGCTCTCTTCCTCTTGACCTGCCCAACCCAAGGAATGCACCATTTGTTTATCAGGGATAACCCAAGGGATGTACCATTCATTTATCAGGGATAACCCAAGGATGAACAATCTGTTTATCATGGTTATCCCAATGGATGTACCATCTGTTTATTAGGGATAACCCAAGGAATGTGTAATTCGTTTATCAGGGTCTCTCTGGCACAGGTAGCTAGGAATATCACTACTGGGAACTCAAGGGACTCATTGCTAGGAAGAATCATCAATAAAATAACCGAAAACAACCTTCCTACTACTACAGTGCAACTCACATAAGAGTGCAATCTTCAAGCCTAACAACCGGGTTCTTCAACAATGCAAATCACACAAGAGTTCACTCTTCAAGCCTAACAACATGGTTCTTCAAGAATGAAACTCGCACAAGAGTTCACTCTTTAGGCATGACAACTTGGTTCTTCAACAGTGCAACTCACACAGGAGTTCACTCTTCATGCTGAACAACCTGGTTCTTCAACAATGCAACTCACCCTTTAGGCTCAAGAATCCCTTTCACTACTATACAGTTCCTTAGGCGATCCATCATTTTCCAAGGTGTTCTCACGCAGACAAATGCCAACTTGTTGCTAGAATTCCACTAGCAATATATAACTCGTGGCAATTATCCTCATCTACATTACATGCATACAATTAGTATGAGACATCATCATATAATTATGAAATTTCAAATCTGTTTTACACAGGAAAACAAAATTTCCCAAACATGAATATTTTTGCTCATAATTTCTTGGTTATTGTAACAACAAGAATTAGTCTCCCTTATGGATTACACCACTACCATATCCAAGACCATTCTTCCTGTAATTTTCTCAATTTCCATGCAACCAAATAAATTTTTAGCATATCATATCAATTTCCAATTATTAATTTATCAAATTTGGTTATACAGGAAAATAAAAATTCCCACACATGAGATTTCTTCTCATTATGTTTGGCTCTTGCAGTGGTATATACTAGTCCTCCTTATGGGCTTACATTATTTCCATATCCAAGACCATTTATGCCTGCAATTTCTACAAATTTCTTGCAGCCAAACAAGATTGTTGACACTCATGCATATTTTTAGCAGTTCATGAAATGATATCAAAATTGCATCTATTCAACAATTCAACCATTTCCAACCATTATTCACATTAAATGGAACTCTATCATTCATCATATTATCTAGAATGACACTATCGTTCATTTTACATGCATTATCAACACATCAAGCTCTTCATAATGCAATCATCTTTACCAATAAATAAAACCAATGTGCCAATAATCATGGCCACATCTGCGTAATTCATCCTTGCATTGACTCTAGAATACCATATGTTCATGTCATGTATTCCACCATGTGATTTGGAAGGTGTGGCCCATGCCTCAATACCACATCCAACACTTAGTTTTTTTTTTTCCTTCGCAGAATCACAGACTCATAAACTTGTAACCTTCCTTTCATAAGTTAGTCTGAAAAGTCTCAACACTTAACCATTTTTCCACTTCTTCAGACTCGCGGACTCATGGTTTTGTAATGTTTCTTCCATAAGTCCGCCCGAAAAGTCTCAACACATATTCATTTTTCCACTTCTTCGGACTCACAGACTCACAATCTTGTAACTTTTCTTTCATAATTCCGTCTAAAAAAACTCAACGCTTAGTCATTTTTCCACTTCTTCGGACTTGTGGACTCATAGAATCACAATCTTGTAACTTTTATTTCATAAGTCCGTCTAAAAAGTCTCAACACTTAGTCATTTTTCCACTTCTTCGGACTCACAGACTCACAATCTTGTAACTTTTCTTTCATAAGTCCTTCCAAAAAGTCTAAAAACTTAGACATTTTTCCACTTCTTTGGACTCACGGACTCACAAACTCACAATCTTGTAACTTTTCTTTCATAAGTCCATCCAAAAAGTCTCAACACTTAGTCATTTTTCCACTTCTTCGGACTCGCAAAATCATACACTCGCAATCTTATAACTTTTCTTTCATAAGTCCATCCGAAAAGTTTGAACACTTAATCATTTTTCCACTTCTTTGGACTCCCAGACTCATAAGAAGTCCCAACACTTAACCATGTTTCCGTCTTTGTAGACTCACAGACTCACGGGATCACAGACTCATAATAAGTCCCAACACTTAGCCATTTTCCCTTCTTCGCGAACTCATAAACAAATTTCTAAGATCTTACCACAGTCTCGTGGGATTGACAGTTGGTTTGCCACATGGCTCCACATCAACTGCCAATTGTAATCACGTCCAACATGTACTTGCCACTGTGGAAGCACACGTCTTTCTTCTACCACGTCAGTTGAAACATGGCCTCCACGCCATGTCGACATCATCATACGGAGAAATAACCCAACTTTTCCGATTTGTTTATGTTCGAAATTTCCAAAGGGGATCAAATCTTCACATTTCCCTTAAAAGTCCTCTCAATTTTACTGTAGTAATTTCAACAAAAAAATTTCAGACATCCTTTTCCCGGCACTCCATCAAACAACTTGTTTGCATAGTCTGTAATTTTCACTTATGCGTTCCACTTAATTGGCCCATCGACTTCGTGTGCACTTCTTCTCAATTATAAACCCATAATTAGTATGTGCCCATTTTTCACACGCAACGCTAAAATGTAGCACATGATCCATGCACCTATATCCAGTGTGCATACTTTGTTGTTGTGCACCAATCCCTACTGAGCACAACCTTTGTGTCGCACACTGATATTCTATGTGCACTGCAAGCACACGCTGCATGTGCACCAATGAATTTGTACTACACTCTTCCAACATTCCAAGTGCACACCTTGCGCATCACATTATTATTCGTGCGCCAAAAACTCTACCCCCTGCAATGCCAAAATTTAACGTATTTTTCCACACACCCATATTCTACGCATGCCACCAATTATACACAACACAGTGCCAAAATCTAGTGTACACACCCTGTGCACCATTATTTTCTGCTCAACGCCAAATTTTTAGTGTGCACACTTGCGCAACATTAATTTTCCACATCACTGGCTATGTATAGTGTAGTACCCAATTTTAATACGCACACCTGTGCACCTTTATCTTTATGCGCATCACTACTACTGAGCACACACAATATTTTCGATGCTTAACTAATGTATCCATAATTTTGATGCAGAAACTAGGGCTTTTGCTCGATCCCACACAATTGCTTCTAATTTCTGTCATGGACACACTGTAACTTGAAATTTGGCCACTCACGAATTCAACTCTCTGCAAGAATCCACTTTGGCACTATGCTAACTCAACCCATCCAGGCTAAGTGTTGAAAACTGGAGCTCTGATACCACTTTGCAACGTACCTAGCCACCAAATTTGGTCATGCCACGCAAAAACTCTCTCTTATAATCTATGATACCATTTTAGTATTGTACCTAGCCTCCAACTAAGCAACAATATGTGCATAAACTCATCAAATTATTAAGATTTACTGTTAATTAAATTCATGTAGCTTAACAGCCACAGATCACATACACATTTGACCATTTGAATGATACCACAATTCTAAATGCATCTAGCGGCATATATTAAACATGAATACAATTGTTCAAGCAAACAACAGACACAGAACATTCATGTAATCCATTTACACAACGGAATTAACATAAGAACAGAACATAAACACTTATTTGTTAATGATTAACCAATTGGCTACAAATGAAGGATGAACCTCCCAGCCATAGGCACTGCTGATCATTTTCTCTTATCAACAAGCCACCTTTGATTTGAGGCCATGAGTCCACAAGGAGATCCGACCCACTAGCTATCCACTCTCCACACAAAGTAGCCCCAAAACCCAGGTTCTAGTCTCACAACAGTTCCAAACCTCCAGTTCTCTCTTTTCCCCACAACCTTCACTACCCAAGGAATGTACCCCCTTCACTGTTCACATTCCCTCGGTTTGTACCATTCATTTATCAGGGCCACTAGTGCATTCGGTTGGCTAGGAATCACTCAGCTGGGAACTCTAGGAACTCTCAGTTGTTTCATATTTTCTCACAACAACCTTCACAAGGCTCTGAGATATTTCCTCCATAGGAAATTGCACCACAATATTATAGCCTGATTTACCGAAACACTGGCCTATATCTTAGCATAAAAACATAACCAAACAATGGTTGCCTTCAAGTATACCATAGTTAGTCCTCCTCCCAACCCTCTTCTCCTCCTTTGTTGCCCCAAAAGATGCGTGTAAAATTGTCCCTATTCTGCATACGAATTCCCTTTTCTTCCTTGCTTGCTTGACTCACAATCCTCTCAAGGATGACTGTACTTAATTCCATGCTCTCCAATAACTATGGGATGTGACCACTCACACCCACCCTCTTACATGATTTTAATGATTGGTCTCTCATACACTCAATCAGTAAATAGAAGGTTATACACAAAGATAATAATTTTAGGAATGTGGGTTGGATTAATACCCATGAATAATTCCCCCCTTGGACCCCTCTCTCTTGTGGAATCATAGCCCCCCATAATTTTTCATCTCTTTGGTATCGCAACCAACAATTATTCCTTTTATTAATTAATCAATGTTCATAACATGCAATTCGGCCCCCAACCACATTAGATCAATACGGGCTCTTCGCCCCAATGCAGTAGCTCACTAGCCTAATTCACATTTATACAATTACATTATAATTGGTGGGGATTAGAACTTTACACTCCCAACTACCTTAGCTTAGAGACAAGATTCGTGCCACTTGTACTGTGATATCATCCCTAAAAAATAATTTACATCAACATAACATATTTGTGGCAACATCCCATCATGAGCCATTCTCATACGATGCTATACCACCAAGTGTAGGGCCTTTAGACCATACTACTAATTCTATATTAGGCATGACATATAGCCAGGTTGGCTATTCTTGTTCCAATCCAATTGATCCCCATTGATGCTTTCATTGTGGGCATACTTGTTATGGGCTAACATATGCTCTTTAACATGATAGTTTATTAAATGAGGTTAACACAAACTACTTTTTTAATTCTCATTAATTATGTATATAATTTTACAATTGATATGTATTTGGTAAACATAACTATAATGTATTTGTAATTGGATTTTATTTTTTTGACTTGTATAGCTCCCACATGATCATATTCTGACATCTAGGTGGTAGGATACATATTATCTCACCATTGATGCAGTAGTTGCAATAGTGTGATCTATTGGGGCACCTCACACACAAGTATTTAGATGAATTTACGAGTTTATCAAAAAAATTGAACTCAATTTAAAAGTCAAAGATGTGTATAACTGTAACATAAATAACTTACAAGAATTACATGTGTTTTTTTAATTATACCATAATTAAGAGTGATGCCAACATAGATTGGGGGGTGGAAGCTTCTATCCTTTTCCTATACAAATATGAATTTGAATCATGCAATTATTATCTCCAATATCAATTTGAGTGCAAATGACTAACCAATACACCAAAAAATGACATTGGTGATAGGTAGGCTTGTGATAGGCCTTTAATGACCATCACTAAAGCCACTTATGGAAATGATCATTCAATGATCATTTCCATAAGTTTCTGTGGTGATGGTCATTAACGAATTGTCCCCATAAGTGGCTTTGGTGACTAAAACAATGATGGGCCTTTTAGGATAATTGTCAATTCATGTTTTGGCACCTAAATTAGTAACAATCTTTCTAATCCCATGGCAAATTTAGGATTTTGTGTTAAACCCTAAATAGTGGCACATTGCCCCTTAATTTGGGAATATTAAATTAGTAACATTATTTTGTTTATGTCGGCTTGGGTCCATTAGTTGTAATTGTACCTCCTAGTCTCATATCTATACCAAGGAGACATTTTCATTTGGATTCATCTTGTATTTGGAAATTTATGTGGTATATAAGGAGGTTTCCCCCTCGAAGAGGCTTATTATCTAAAATTATATCTTTTTCAAATAATTGAGTACTTATTCTGATGTTTTTCTATACTATCTTTGTATTTGGTTCTTACATTTGGTATCAGAGCTCAAGGTCTTGGGGTTTCACTGCTACATCTGAGACACCTTGGAATTTTCACTATAATTTTTTTTCTACGATGTTTCAGAAGGAACCCCTTGGAGGATATTTAGTAGATGGATCAAGGTATGTTGGGTTCAAATTTCATCTCCTGAGACCTTAAACTTTTGGAGATACAGCCTGTGTAAGATAGGGTTCTAGAATCATCCTGAATTTAGTTATCGCGGAATTTTCACTATGAAATTTTTTCTATCACTTTTTAGACTCTGAAATCCAGAGGATATTCACAAAAATTATCAAGGTATCTGTGATAAAAATTTCAGCTTTTGGGTCATCTTACATTTGTAGATACACCCTATGGAATATAGGGTATCTGATTGGTCTCAAGAAGGCATTCCGGGTAAAACAATCATAAATTATTCCTCGAGTATCCAAATTGATTGATACTAGTTTCATTGGATAGTGGACAATCTATAGTATTTTTGGTACAATTTGCAGAATTGTATATCAATTATTTTGTGAGGGGCACTCTATATAAGTGAGATCTCCTGGAAAGGCTAAAAATCAACAAGTTGTGGGGAAGTTACCATAAATTCCACTTGGCACATCCAATTTTGACCAAACCTATGGCATTGCAGAGAAGAAATATCATAGAACTACAGAAAATAAATTTTCATACCCATAAGGGCTGAAATTTTGAAGATACAACAAAAGAAAGATTGTCTAGCAGAACCAACTCAAAATCAAGGTTTAAAGTGATACTTGGCCAACATGCCACCAAAAAAGGGAACTTCTACACCAAATAAGCCTCCAGACAGTCCTACTTGGACTCTTAATGAAGATGAAGAAATGCGTAGGGACATAAATGATTTACAAAAGAAGACAATAACAAAAGAAGAACTACAAGGGATGATGGACTCAACAAAAGCTAAGTTATAGGCAATATTGGATAATAAGATGGATGGTTTATAAAGGGAGATCATGGAAGGATTGAAAAAAATCCTAATAGAGAGGAAACTTGAAAGTGAAAATGTATCCCATGAAATTCATGATGAGGACACAAGGAAGATGAATCAAGAATGGAGAAACTCTAACCTTGGGTTGAAGACCAACCACTTTCCTAAGATCGATATGAGGAAGTTTGATGGCAAGGACCTAATCACATGGATACTTCAATTGGGGCAATTCTTTGATCTACATAATGTGCCACATACATGAAAGGTATGAATTGCTTCTTTATATTTAGAACCCAATCAATTTGTGTGGTATCGATGGCTTTGTTCATGCAAATCACTTGTCACTTGGACAATTTTGATGGAAGAAATGATAACACACTATGAGGATACAAGGAGCAATACATGCTTTATCCAATTGATAAATCTCAAGCAAAAGGGTTCAGTTACAAAGCACATTGAGAACTTCCAAAGATTGACTATAAAGGTAACATATACTCTAGATGAGAACTTGATTGATGTATTCATAGGAACTTTAAGGGATAACATTCAACATGAGGTTCGCCTTTGGGAACCCAAATCATTGGAGAATGCATTTAGGGTGGCAAGAAATGTTGAAAGTAAAAATATGGCTATGACTACTAGAAGGACCACTCCTAACATCTATCGAGAGAATAATGTTCCTTTTTCTAAAACACCTCAACTTACAAGGTTGACACCTCAACAATTGGAGGAAAGAAAAGAAAAAGGTTTAAGCTTTAATTGTGACAACAAGTATAGTAAGGGACATAAGTGTGGTGAGAAGAAATTATTCTACATAGATTGTGAAGAGAAAGAAGAACAAGAACAAGAACAAGAACAAGAACAAAAATCGTCTCAAGATGAAAACGTAGAAACGATTTCTTCTGAAGAGTTGACTCCTGCGATATTGTGTAATGCATTGGTTGGAATTAACACTCCTCAAAACCTCAAGATCGAATAATATATCAAAAAGAAAAAAGGTAATAGTCCTAATTGATTCTCGTAGTACTCATAATTTCATTCACTATAAATTATCCAAAGCTCTCAATTGCTTTGTATATCCAACACCATAGTTTCAAGTAATGATTGCATATGGAGGGATTATCAATTGCTCAAGAAAATGCAATAAGATCAATCTTACTATGGGGAAATATGTAATGAATAGTCCATTGATTGATATACCCATGGGTGGTGTTGATGTCATACTAGGAATCTAATGGTTACAATCATTAGGAACAATCGATTTTAATTTTCAAGAACTTTTCATGAACTTTTCATTGGAAGGAAATGAAATTGAGTTAAGAGGTATCACAGGAAAACCTAGTAAGGTGATAAGCTCTAATGGCATGACAAAATTATTGAAAAAGGGGCATCAATGTGTAATTGCAAAACTATGCTCACTAGATGTCAAACATCTAAGCCATCTATTTCCCTAGATCTCCAAGGTATCATTGATAAGCATTCCAAAGTATTTGAAGATATTCCCAAAGGTCTTCCACCCAATTGAAATCATGATCATGATATTCACCTAATTCCTGGGAGTGTTCGTCCTAACATCGGGTCGTACAAATATCCTTATGCCTAGAAGAGTGAAATTGAGCATTTGGTTGAAGAAATGTTAGAGGCTGGCATTATTGGACCTAGCCAAAATTCTTACTCTGCATCGATGGTAATGGTACTCAAGAAAGATGGCTCATGGCGTATGTGTCTAGATTATAGAGGGATCAACAAGATCACTATTAAAGATAAGTTTCCCATTCCCATAATTCATGAATTATTAGATGAACTACATGGAGCAATCTATTTCAAAAAGTTGGATCTTCATTCAAGGTATCATCAGATTAGAATGAAGGAAGAAGATATCCCAAAAACAACATTCTGAACTCATGAAGGCCATTATGAATTTTTGTTCATGCCTTTTGGCCTTACAAATGCACCTTCCACATTCCAATGGTTGATGAATTCCATTTTCAAGCCCTTCCTTCGAAAATTTGTGTTAGTATTTTTTGATGATATACTAATCTATGGCAAGTCTTGGGAGAATCATGTGCGGCATGTTGACAAGGTGCTACAACTACTAAAGGAGCAACAACTATATGCCAAACCGTCCAAATGTTTCTTTGGGGTGAAGGAGGTAGAGTATTTGGGTCATATTGTATCTCATGAAGGTGTCAAAGTATACCCTAATAAGATTAAGGCCATGATGTATTGTTCGATTCCCAAAACATTGAAGAATCTTAGAGGATTTTTGGGTTTGACAGGTTACTACCGCAAGTGTTGGAAACACCTACCACACTTAGAGGGGGGGTGAATGAGTGTGGGGCTCTTTTTCCCAAAACTTCCCACTTGCACAAAAAATCATCAATTAACATTCAAAATTTACTCATTACCCATTGTTGTCATTTATAACCAGTTAGATGTGAGTACATATCAGCAACATATATCAACAATATATCATCAACAAGTCATCACCACAATGAACACAAAGAACACAAGATGTATGTACAATTTTCTTTTTATTACGGA
>ML799447.1:280114-296946 GCA_009831015.1 Picea engelmannii | reverse complement strand
GTGACATTCCACATACCACAAGAAATGGCATGACAAGCACTATCCATCTAGGATAGTTTCACCAACAATTTCCTTGATCTTCATCTCATTATTCCTCATACAAGCATGGGTCCTCCAACCATTCTTCTAGGATAACTCAATCCATAAAGCGTCTTCTTGTGAGGGCTTTCACCATTAGAGGACCACTTTGGAGTTCATCCATTTGTGCACCTTATCAAACATGATAAGATAATAATGAGTCATCTATACATTTTTCCAACAATGCATCATATACCAATGAAACCACATCGATCCATCTTCATCATGTATCAATGACAACTCATTGATCCATTTTCATCTATGCATTCTCATCAAGGAAAATACATATTATATTACATCAATCATCAATCAATCAATCTTTTGACATCAATCAATCATTTGACATCAATCAATCAAACCATTGGCATCAATGACAACATGATCCAACAACAAGTTTGTTCGAAACTATGGGATAATAGCAACACCTTTAACGACACTAACTAATAAGGATGCATTTTCATGGACTCCAGAGACAACTACAGATTTTGAACAACTTAAAGAGGTGATGTGCAAAGCTCTTGTCTTGACCACACCGAACTTCACAAAAACCTTTATTGTGGAATGTGATGCCTCGGGAAATGGAATTGGTATGGTCCTAATGCAATAAGGAAGGCCCCTAGATTTTGAAAGTCAGCCACTTAAGGTAAAGGACTTACACAAACCCATTTATGAGAAGGAAATGATGGAAATACTACATGCATTGAAGAAATGACGCCCTTACCTAATAGGTAGGCACTTCAAGGTAAAAAAAAATCATGCTAGTCTTAAATACTTGTTGGAACAAAGACTATCTTCAGAAGAACAACAAAAATGGGTGACCAAGATATTGGGTTATGATTTTGAAATCATCTATAAAAAATTGAAGAAAAATGTTATGGCAAATGCACTCTCAAGAAAGGATGAAGATGTTGAGGCCTTTCTCTATGTTATATCGATCATCCAACCCGATTGGATAATATAAGCAAGGGATGAATGGAAGAATGATGAAAATGTGTGGACTCTCATTCAAAGGTTGCAACAGGATTCCAAAGCATCAGATACATTTACATGGAAAAATGATTCACTATGGCACAAAGATCACTTATATTTATTTAAGAACTTCCAACTCAAACAAAATGTACTATTGGAATTGCACACCTCTCTGGTAGGAGGGTACCTGGGATATTTGAAAACCTACCATAGGGTCAAGAAGGATTTTTTTTTGGGATGGCCTTAAAACTGATGTTCAAAGGTTTGTAGCAGAATGTTTGGTTTGCAAACAAAATAAGGTGGAAACAATTAAAACCCCATGTATTTTAAAACCATTAGCCATCCCAAGTCATCATTGGGAGGAGGTTTCCATGGATTTCATCACAGGGTTACCAAAGTCTGAAGGAAATAGTGTCATCATGGTGATTGTTGATAAATTGACCAAGTACACACACTTTTGTGCACTCTCTCATCCCTTAAAATCCAGTATAGTTGCCACCATATTCATGGATACATTTCAAAAAATACATGGAATACCAAAGATTATTGTAAGTGACAGAGATCATATCTTCACTGGACATTTTTGGACATAATTATTTTCTTGTTTGGGTACTCAATGGGCTCATAGCTCATCCTATCATTCTCAATATGATGGAAAAACTGAGATAGTGAACAAATGTATGGAAGGCTACCTTCGTTGCTTTGTCTATGATAAGAAAACACAATGGTTCAAATGGTTTCCCTTGGCAGAATGGTGGTATAATACTTCCTTTCATACTGCAACAAAAATGACACCATTTATGGCACTCTATGGATACCACCCTCCTTCCATAACTTCTTCTCTAAAATAAAAATCTAAGGTTCAAGCAGTGGAAGATCACATCAAGCATCAACAACAAGTTCTCCAAATCTTAAATGACAACCTGACCATGGCACAAAATCACATGAAATAACAAGCAAATCATCATTGTAGTGAAAGAAGTTTTGAAGTAGGGGATTGAGTGTTTTTAAGACTACAACCATACAAACACATGCCCATCAAGAAATCCAAGAAGGATAATAAATTATCACCAAAGTACTATGGCCCTTACAAGATGTTGAAAAATATTTGTACCGTGACATACAAATTGGAGTTGCCTGCATCCTCACGAGTACACCCAGTTTTCCATGTTTCATGCTTAAAGAAGGTTATAGGTGACAAGATCCCAATTCAAACTATATTTCCAAAACTTGACGAGGAAGGAAAAATCATATTGGAGCCTGAAGCCATCATTGACACAAGAATTCACAGGTTGAGGAATAGATCCATTTCAGAGTATCTCATTAACTGGAGGAAACTACCTGCTGAAGATTCCACTTGGGAAAATGATTATTTTATACATAAGCATCCAGAATTACTCAAGCATTGCAGACAACACCTGTCTCAAAGGGAGGGGATATTAATCCCTAAATAGTGGAACATTACTCCTTAATTGGGGCATATTACATTAGTAATGTTATTTTATTTATGTTGGCTTGGGTCCATTAATTGTAATTGTACCTCCTAGTCTCCTATATATACCAAGGAGACATTTTCATTTGGAATCATCTTGTATTTGGAATTTTATGTGGTGTATAAGGAGGTTTCCCCCTCGAAGAGGCTTATTATCTGAAATTCTATCTTTTTCAAGGCGTTGAGTACTTATTCTGAGGTTTTTCTATGCTATCTTGGTATTTGGTTCTTAACATTTTGTAACTAAACTTGGTGACAATCCTCTAATTCTCATCGCCAAAAATTCCTCAATATAATGGTGATGGTTACTGACTCTCACCAAATATATTTATATAATGGAAATGGTTATAGGTTGTCGCCTTTGAGCCTTTAATACATTTAATAAATTTCATTTTTATTTGTATTTAAATTTTAGTATTAATTTCTTAAATTTAATGTTGATATTTACCTTATAAATTGTGTTTTACTTTCATTTACCCATACAACTAACGTTTTATGCCATAAAAATTGTCTTTGGGGATTACATTCCATATTGAATAAGGTCTCAAGCCACCATGTCATAGGTCTTGCAGAGGAAATCTCTGGCATGTGAACAAGATGTGGTTAGCCTTGATCCAATTTAACAAATAAGCCTTAAGATAGTACATTATCCTTTGAGGTTCATGGTCTTATATTGGGGCCCTAGGCCATCACACACGTGCCTTGTATGATATGATGGCCATTTCAAATACATTTATAACACCAAGTATGGTTCTCATGGTCAAAAGAATGGTCTAGGGTTAAAAAAACGTGGTATAAAACCATACAAATTACCATAGGGAATTATGGGTGATGTGTGATGCCTTAGACCACAACACATATTGGAAAATTGGTTGTCATTGATGTCAACCCCAAAATAATCCCTCAAGAAGCCCACAATTTCTTGAAGAAGAAGAGTAGAAAAGACATTGCAAATGCATGCCAAACTCCCATGGATTGATAGCCCTCGTCATGTTGTTTCCAACGGTCGGTAGCACACCACATGGTTCCTCATGATTGAAGAGATATGTCCTCTCAAAGATGATCATGTGAATTGCAAACAAGAAGTTACAAGTCGGCCCTAAAATTAAATAAAGGAAATGCAAACAAGAAGTTATAGGTCGACCCTAAAAAAATAAAATAAAGGAAGTGTTTGGAAGAGTATAAATATGCATCAAAGAGACTCTCATAATAATCCAAGAAAGTGTGATCGAGATAGCATATGTGTGTCTACACTTGTGTTGGGAATATCGGCGAAGTTCAGCGAGGAGGAAGTCTGCAAGAGCGAAGTATAAGGAATTGAAGGAAGTGACTATACTAGCTTTATGAGATCATTTGTGGGTCACAATGGAGCAAGGAGAGGATGTCCACAGGTCATAGTGGAGCAAAGCCTGGATGTCCATATGTTGGTAGTGTATGAGTCACAGATTTGTGGAAAAGTTTTGAGGAGGATGCTTTGAGGAAGGTTTGAATATTTTTTTATCTCATGTACCAGGTTGTTCACATGATGAAAGGTATGCTTGTTTATATGTATTGAGGCTTAGATATATTTGGCACATGCTTGAGGCATATCTTGGTGATTTTTGGGCATATGATTCGGAGGACATTCTTGGAGAGCTTGGCATAATATTTATGTGGTTGTATTAGTTTTGATGATGATGGTATATCAGTATCAGTAACAACATCAGTAACATGTTGATTCTATCATTTATGTTCAAAGGGTGGAAGGAAGGGGAAAGGAAAGGGGGTTGTAGCCTCCTTCCATTTGTAGCTGGAGAATCTAGGGAGTTGTAGCTTCCTTCAGGTTGGAGCCTGTAAACTAGAGGGTTGGTGCCTCCTTCCAGTTGGAGTTGGAAAATCTTGGAAGTTGTATCTTCCTTTGAATGTAATATTTTATAAGAGAACATTCTATGGATTTCCACGTAAATATATTGTGCACTGTGTGTTTTTTCTTCTTCTCTTTATGGTATATTAGATACATTATTTGATGGGAAATTAAAGTTGTAAAAAGTGATAAATTGTACCTGATACTGATTCACCCCGCCTCTCAGTATCAACAATTGGTATCAAAGCGGGTTACCTTCAGAACATTTTAATCATTGGAAGGAAGATCATGAGAAAAAATGGAAGGCCACCTTCGAAATGGGATTCCACCATTTGATGGAGAAAATTATGCATACCAGAGCAATAGAATGAAAAATTACTTGACAACTTTAGGAGTGGATATCTATCTCTCAGTTTTCAGTGGATATAACGTTCCAAAAATAGCTCCAACTGATCCAGATGAGAAGAAATTAATGAGTTGTAATTCAAAGGCAAGGCATGTTATCTTGAGTGGATTGACACCAATTTTTTCCAACAAAGTGATGGATTGCAGTACAGCTAAAGTGGTTTGGGATAAAATTAAAATAATTTATGAAGGCGATCCAAAATTCAAGCAGGTCGCACTTCAAGGAAGATATTCCAACCTATTTACTCAAAGTAGATGAAGTTGTCAATGCTATCAGAGGATTAGGAGAAGAACTTGATGAATCCTTGGTTGTACATAAAGTTTTGAGATCGCTTCCTTAGAGGTATGATTCCAAGGTCTCGGTCATTGAAGAAAATAGGGATTTGACCAAAATGACAATGGATGACTCAAATGGGTCCCTCATAGAATATGAATGAGAACGAGTACATAAAATGAAAAATCAAACAGAGAAGCAACCTTTAAAGCGATAAAGAAAACAAGGAAAAAGGAACACATAGAAGAAATATCGTGAGATGATTCAAATGAAGAAGAAACACATTTTGTAAGAAAGATCAAGAGGGGAACCGACAAATACAAAGGTGAGTTACCTTGTAAATGTTTCAATTGTGGTAGAATAGGACACTATGCTAAGAAAATTCCTTTTGAAGAAAACAAAAACATCCACAAGAAAAAGAGCCTCTATTCCAAGGAGGACGACAATTCTTCAGATGAAAGCAATGGAGAAGAGATGGATGTAAGAGAAGTTCTTTTCATAACCCAATAAACTCAAAATGATGACCACAAAAATTCTGAAATAGAAGAAATCAATTATGACAAAGAGTCTGATGAAGAAACAAGCTTTGACTCTTTCCAGGGAGGAAAATACATCACATAAAGTGAACACGAATATGATTAGGATCTTGAAAAATCAAAGTATGCTGAAAATGAAAATACCAAGCTCAGAATAAAAAATAGAGAGTTGAAAAATGAATTGAAAAATTGTGAAGAAGAGAATCATAAACTTGAAAATACAATTGACAACTTGAAGGATCGATTAGAATATTATGAGAAATTAATAGTAGAATTGGATCACACAAGAAAAGAGCTGATATTGACAATGGAAAAGTTGGAAAAAATTGGAAGAAGTATTGAAAAACTAGATGAAATTATTAGCAATCAAAGATCACCTACCGATAAGACATGACTTGGATATAATAACAGTTCAGAGACTGCAAACAAAGATAAAGAAGACAAGAAAGATGAAGAAAATTCTAGAAGCTATGAAAATGCATTAATAAGTGGAATCAAGAATCAAGAAGAAATTTAAGAACAATAGGAACATGACAGAAGATCATAATTCAAAAGGGGTGAGACATCAAGAAATTCCTTTCCTACTAGGTATGAGAATAATCAAGAGGGAGTTGAAGAACATCAAGAACATAACACCTCTAGCTGGAACAAAAGATTATAATTCAGAAGGCGTGAAGAACCAAGAAGGTCACTTTCTATCAAGTATGAGAATATTTTTCTTGGTCATTTTTATACTTGCAGAAACTTTGGACACAAAGCAATTGACTGCAAAATCAATGCTAGAGACAACTATGTAATAAACATAAATTATTATGGACATCCAAGGGACAACAATGGAAATACTTATGACAAAAATTACAATCGTTTTGATCCACTAATGGATCAAAATAATGTATGATACAAATGAAATAATCTTGGACACAAAACACAAAATTGCATAAATATGAAAGAAGATGTTCTTATGCCAGCTACAATATGGAAAAGGAAAGAGAATCCAAACAAGGAAGATTATCGAATAGCACTAATCGATAAAGATACAGAAGAAGATGAATGGTACATATATAGTGGGTTTTCAACACACATGTCTGGGGACCAAAACAAATTCATCAACTTAAATAAAAGGGTAGCAGTGTTGCATTTGGAGATGAATCCTCTATCAAAATACTTGGAAAAGGTGTAGTAAATATTGGAAGTGAAAATGTAAAAGCAGAAAATGTCATTCTAGTTTAAGATTTGAAGCATAATATCCTCAGTGTCACTAAAATATGAGATCAAGGATACTATATTAAGTTTGATTCCTAAAAATGTGAAATCAGAGAAAAAGACTCGAGAAGATTGGTTGCAACAGGAACAAGAAGACAAAATAACATATACATCCTAGACAAAGAGAAGAGAAATAAAATTGAAGTCACACAAAAGAGCTTCAAGTACCATAAAAATTAAAATGATAAGAAGATGGAAAAGAAAGAAGAAGTACTATTGAGTGCCATATGTTCAAGGGGAGGAATCCTTTGCAATTGATGTCAAAGAGGTATAGAAATATCAATAGCATGACGATAGGGGGAGAATGAGTGTTGTCATCAATGAAAAAGGGGGAGATTGTTGGAAAATTGGTTGTCATTGATGTTAACCCCAGAAGAATCCCTCAAGAATCCCACAGTTGCTTGAAAACTAAGAGTACAAAATACATTGCGAATGCATGAAAAAACCCCATGGATTGATATCCCTTGTTATGTCATTTCCAATGGTAGGTGGCACACCACGTGGTTCCTCACAATTGAAGAGATATGCCCTCTCAAAGATGATCATGTGAATTGCAAACAAGAAGTTATAGGTTGGCCCTAAAATTAAATAAAGGAAATGCAAACAAGAAGTTACAGGTTGTCCCTAAAAATTTAAAGTAAAGGAAGTGTTTGTAAGAGTGTAAATACACATCTAAGAGCCTCTCATAATAATCCAAGCAAGTGTGATCGAGCTAACATAAGTGGGTATGCACTTGTGTTAGGAATATTGACAAAGTTTAGCAAGGAGTAAGTCTACAAGAGTGAAGTATAAGGAAGTGAAGGAAGTGACATTACTATCTTTATGAGGTCATCTGCAGTTTGCAGTTGACCAAGGTGTGGATGTCCGCTGGTCATAGTAGAGAAAAGCATGGATGTCCATGGGTTGGCAGTGTATGACTCGTGGATTTGTTGAAATTTTTTTAGGAGGATGCTCTGAGGAAGTTTTGAATATATGTTATCTCATATACCAGGTTGTTCACATGATGAAAGGTATGTTTGTCTATATGTATTGAGGCTTTGAGATATTTGGCACATGCTTGAGGCATATCTTGGTGATTTTGGGGAATATGATTTGGAGGACATTCTTGGAGAGATTGGCATAATATTTATGTGGTTGTATCAGTTTTGATGATCATGATATATCAGTATAAGTGACAACAACCATAACATGTTGATTTTATCATTTATATTCAAAGGGTGGAAGGAAGGGGCAATGAAAGGGGGTTGTAGCCTCCTTCCAGTTGTAGATGGAGAATCTAGGGAGTTATAGCTTCCTTTAGGTTGGATCTTGTAAACTAGGGGGTTGGTGCCTCCTTCTAGTTGGAGCTAGAAAATCTTGGAAGTTGTAGCTTGTTTTGAATGTAATATTTTATAAGAAAACATTTTGTGGATTTCCACATAAATCTTTTATGAACTATGTATTTCTTCTTCTAATATTTATGGTATATTGTATACATTATTTGAATTGAAAGTAAATTTGTAAAATGTGATAAATTGTACCTGATATTGATTTACCCCCCCTCTTAGTATCAACAACACATGCCCTGGATTGGGGATTTTTATTCTATAAAGTATATGCGGTAACAATTTCAAGAATTTGTGCACTAAGGATGGTTCTCTAGGTCCATTTCATGTTTTATGTGTGAAATATGGGGTACTAATCCATAACATTTTTTCTTTATAGCCTACAATCAGATACAGTTGTCATTTTGAGGTTTCCACTACAACAAATTACTAAGGCCAAAAGACATAATCTTAGGTCGTAACATTTTCCATTTATATGGCTCATGGGCTATATACGAATCCCAAAAAACCATAACGATGGGATATGGTTGTCATTTTGAGGTTTTCATTACAATAGTTTTCTAAGGACAAAAGACATATCCTTAGGAAATAACATTTCCTTTATGTCTCATGACCAATGTGCATGGCTCCATTCCATTGCTTAGATCCCACCTAGATAATATTTTGTCGATAAGTGAGATATGGTATATGTTTAAACATGTGTAACACTAAGGATGTTTTTCATAGCCTAGCCCATGTTTTAGAGTCTATATCTAGGGTATAATTCCATACTAGTTTCCTTTGGGACTCATGGACCATGCATGGTGACCTAGACTTCCACACGGGACCTATGTATGGATATTTATCCTACATGTGAGATATTCTCACCATTTTAATGAGTGGGGAATTAGGGATGGTTCACAAGACCCATCTCGTGATATAAGGACAAATCTAGTGTCATGACCCATAACAATTTCCTTTGGAGCTCATGGTCCATATCTGGGGCCCCAAACCACTACATAGGCACTCCATAGGGAATCATTCACTTGCAAGTGGGATAAGATAGTGATTTTGAGGTTTATAACACTAGATATGATTCTAGATGCATAGGTGGTGTTTTGATGCCAAATTCCAAGGTCTTGTATAGTGAAGAGAAGTTGCTTGTAGGAATAATCCTTTGGCATAGGAAAAATCCTTCCATAGAAAAAAGGTTCTTCTCTAGAAAAAAGGATATGTCTTAGAAATATTCTTCTGTATAAGAAAGAAGATAAATTATATACAAAAGGACCCTTCTGTAGAAAACAAGGTATTTTTTAGCAACATGTATTGATTCCATAAAAGCATGTACTAATTCCATAATAGCATGTGTTAGACATCCATAATTCCTCTTGCAAGTTCTGCAACACTATTATATAACATCACTTTTGTGTCCCATCATTAGTCCTCAGAAGACAAAGTAGGTTCAAGAAATCATTCTAAATTCATATTAAATTAGCATAAAATCATGTGTTCCTCCTTTATCTACCTCCATTTCCTTCCCCAAATATTTTACCCCTCCACTAGATGCCAAACTAGCACATAGACCTTTCTTCATAGATTCATGGTCACCCCATTTCCTCTTGCTTCCATATTCAATAACCTTTATGAAAAAATATTTACGCATTCCCAAAGGGAAACTTGAGTTCATGTCCCTTTCTCCCATACTTGGAATCTTTCCCCTGGGGTTCATCCCAACCTTATCAAAATTAAAAAAAAAATTAAAAGTTTATCCTTCATAATAAGTGGAACGAATGATATACATGTTTCTAATGGAGAAACACCTTCAACTACATACACATGCATATCATTAAATTTATCTCTTTCATATTCAATAAGACTGACCCTATTCCCCTCCTAAATGGCCTTCGTCCCATCTCCAATACCCCTATAACTATCCTCATACCCATCTAATGATAGATCCCCATATTGTTCCCTAAAGACCCTACCATTTAATCTATCATCCTCATTCATAGTGATATTTTCTAATTGTTTTAGATCTAAAACTCCTCTACATTTATCCTTAAAGGACCCCTCTACTTGAACCAACTTCATTTCAATATTTCCTACATATAGTGAGTAGGGGGAATGTAAGACAGTACCAGTAATTTCAGAGGCCAAAACTAGAGGATGTATCATTTTTAGTGACTTCCTTATATCCATGTTCATGTGAAAATTATTCAAAAAAATAAACAACGGATTAGTTTTCAACATAGTCTCCTCTTCACTAACAATCATAATCTTCTCCATATCATTTTTCCTTTCAATTTCAAACATAGAAACACTAGTCCCTTCTTTAATGACATTCTACTCCACACCACATCTCCCAATGGCTTTCCCATCATTTCCATTAGAATATACATCCTCCAATATTTCCTTCTAACCAATATCTTCGTAGGCTATCTTCATCCACTACTTGTTATGGAACTTGAGCTTACATTCACTAACTAGATGTTTAGAGTTATGAAAATGAACACATCAAAATGGGATTCCAATGTAATCCAATCTTTGAATACAATACCTATTTCCCACCACTAACTCAATATCATCTGTGAACCCATCATTTAAATCCAGTTCCACAAGGATACGAGCTACTAAACAAGAAATTATGGATTTAAATTTCTCATCTACGTTAAGAAAATTCCCAAGATTGTCATCAATGGCCTTGAACATCTCCACCAACCAAAACTCAAGAGACAACTCTAGCATCTTTACCTAGATTGGGTGCACAAAGATCCTCTCTGACCTAGGATGAAACCTTAGCGCCCATTTCTTCAAATACTTCCCAACCAAGCCCCAAACCTAGTGTTCCTTAAGTATAAATATAGTGTCTTCTTTGGATCTAAAGTAGAAATCCAACCATTCCCACATTAGGGTGCGAAAAGATAACACATATCCTTAAAATAGTTTCCAAACCTTCTCCATCCATCTCTTAAGGTTTTTATTAGGTATAAAACAACCAAAAAACCTTTTAGTCAAAGTTTTAAATGACAACTCCACAACATGTGCAATGGTAATATCTTCCCCAAGAACTATTTTGGTTCTTCCCTTCACCAACTTGATGCAATTTTCCCCTTACAACCTAGGTTAAACTACACCCTACCTCCTTCTGTAGCTTCACAATAAACTACAATAGATGCTACAACTCCCTCCACTAACCTATTCATGTTGTACACAACACATTTCACAGAAACCCCCATCAGCTTCACCAAACTCAACAAATGTCTATCTAGCATTTCTTGACTAGTTGGTGTTCCTCCCTAATTAACTAACTTATTTCTTAACAAAATGAGATGGGATAGATTCATTAAAAACACTTTCCTTGGCTTACCCTCTACTAACACTTTTGACAAAGATCTTATAATCTCATCAAAACTATTATTCTTACCAAAAAGAATCATTCCTCCATTTTTATCCAACCCATTTTTTAAGGATGGAGTTATGAACCTACACCCCCTTAGTTGACATTCCTTACAAAACCCTAAGGACCTACCAAGACTATCCCTAATAGGCTTAATGACCCCCATACTACCATTAAAAAATATTTTAAAGCCTTCATTTAGGTATGATAAGTAGTTGACCTAGTCTATCTCCATCCCTACCTTCTTCAAAACCCTAAACCTCCATTCTATATCCTCCATTTCCCTCTAAAAAATATGTTTTTATTCAATTTTATTTTGTAATTGACAATGACAATTTAGAATGTAAATTATAACAATCTTGAGATATTTTGAAAATAATGAAAACCATTACACTACCTCACTAGAATCCATCTCAAGTAAGTATTGCGCTCCAATATAGGCTTCAAAACTTGCTACAGATAGTGACAACTATTATGATTCTAGTGGCATCTTTGTTATAGTGTGGAGCTATGGTTTTCTTCTATCATCTTTTGTAAGGTATTATATCTATTATAATAGTCGAAAACAAGAATATTGCAAAGAATAGCAGTGGAACACCACAATAGATGAAGCCAAAACACCAAAATAATACCTTTATTGATAAGAAACAATGTTGACTTGCCTCTTAGAGGGGGGAACCTCCAAAAAAGCAACGCTCTATTACAATAATTATCAAGACAAAACTTCTCATGACTCCTACTCTTATTTGTACTAATTCTATCTTCTAAAAATCGTTCTAGAGGAAGATCCTTCTATAAGCAGAAGCTTCTATTAGGTCTTCTTACATTGACTTATTCCAATTTATTAAATAGGCCTTATTAACAAATGTCGGCCTTTATTACCTAGAAATATATTATTCTATCTATTTGAGGGGTTAGGGAGGTTAGGTCCCTAACATGCCCTCCCCCTTGAAAAATATCCTTGTCCTCAATGATTGAGATGAGGAAACTATTGCAGAATGGTAGTCAAATCCCAAGTGGCATCTTCAAGAGTTATATATTTCCACTACACTAACACTTCCTTGATGGTGCACTGACAAAGACGATGCTCGCGTTGGTCCAATATTTATTGTGGTTGCAACCAAATGGAACCTTCTTAGTACCAATCATTGGTTTGAGTTTGGAACTTAGTACCAATCACCTTCTTTAAGAATGAGACATGAAAAACACGATGGAGCTTAGAATGACTGGGAAAATCTAACTGGTAAGCCACCTACCCCATTCGCTTGAGAATTGTATAAGGACCATAAAATTTGGGAGAAATCTTCTGATAGTGGTCCTTTTTGAGTGAAGTCTACTTATAGGTTTGCATATGAAGAAACACCTGGTCCCCTTCCAGAAATTGTTGTTTGGAATGACCTGAATCTGCTTGTTTCTTCATGTGATTCTGAGCCATGGCCAAATTTATTTTGAGGGTGTGGAGAATGGCCTCTCGAACTGCAAGATTGTTGTCAACTGCCTAAACCTTCAATACACATGGCATGTAGGAGAGAACCGATCATGGATTTTGTGCATAGAATTATTCAAAAGGATTCATGTGAATAGCGGTATGGTAAGATGTGTTGTACCACCATTTAGTCAAGGGTATCCAGTAAGTCCATTGATTTTGTCATTTAGATGCAAAACACCTCAAATAGGTTTCAAAACAATTATTGACAACTTCAATTTGGTCATCAGTTTGGGGATGATAGGTAGTGTTGAGATGCAATTGGGTGCCATGGATACGGAACAATTATTTCCAAAAATTGCTGGTAAAAGTGGGATCTCGGTCAGAGACAATAGAATGAGGCATGCCATGAAGCTTGAAGATATTATCCATGAAAATTTAAGCCACTATGGAGGGTGTGGAATGGGTGTTGGAGAGAACATAAATGAGCATATCTGGAAAGATGATCAACTACCACCATGATGACTGATTTATTGCCTGATTTAGGTAACCCAACAATGAAGTCCATAGAAATATCCTTCCAAATAACCGATGGAATTGGGAGTGGTTGGAGTGTTCCCTGGGTATTGAATGTTTCTCCCTTATTCCATTGAAAAACATCACATTTTTCCACAAAGGTGTGGACGTCTTGCTTCATACCATCCCAGAAAAAAAGAGTGTTTAACCCTTTCATATGTTTTGGTGAACCCTGAATGCTCAGCTGTGGGGGAATAATGAAGTTATGAAAGCAATTGAGATTTAAGTTGAGACTATTTGTTGAGATACAGAAGGCCTTTGTAGCAAAGCTTGTTATTGTACCAAGAGTACCTTGGAAAAACTGGAGAATTGGCTTGCAACTATTGGATAAGGCCATAAATTTTGGGGTCTTGCAGCCATTTCTGGTGAGTAGCTTGGAGCCAAATATGGTACAATAAAGGAGAGAGAAAAAATGGATCCCTCGTCTTCATACTTCTAGGAAAGAGCATCAACGACCATATTTTATTTTCCCTTCTTTTAAATTATCTCATAATCATATCCAAAGAGCTTGGTGACCCATTTTTGTTACTCTAGGGAGGAAATTCGTTGTTCCAGAAAATGATTGAGGCTATGATGTTTGGTTTTAATTTGGAAGTGTTGGCCCAATAGATAAGGACTCCATAGATCCACAACATGCAGAATAGCCAACATTTCCTTTTAATAGATCGATTGGCCCAAATGGCGCTCCAAAAGTTATTTGTTGGTGAAGGCCACCGGTTGTCCTTCTTGCATGAGAAATTTTCCAATACCTTTCCCATATGCATCACAGTCCAGGACAAAATTATTTTTGAAGTCAGGAAGGGCTAGGACAGGAGTTGTGCACATAGCCTCTTTCAAAGCATGGAAGGCATGGAAGGCTTGATCAGTTGCAGGAGTCCAATTGAAATAATTCATTTTAAGGAGAGCAGTGAGAGGTGATGCAATTTTTCCATAGTTCTTAAAACAATTGTGATAATAGCACGTTAAACCCAGAAAACCATGAAAACTATTGATATTTTTGGGGCGAGGCCAATCCTGCATAGCTTCAATTTTCTTAGGATCCACCCTAACACGATCCTTTCCAAAAATATGACCCAAAAAATCCATGTCTGAGGCTGCAAAGGCACATTTAGATTGTTTAAGGAAAAGTTGGTGTTGAGAAAGAAGATGGAGAACTTGATCCACATGGGAAAGATGGGCAATTCATGTTTTACTCTAGATGAGAATATCATCAAAGAAAACTAAGACAAAATGACAGAGAAAAGGACGGAAGACATGATTCATGAGACTTTGGAAAGTGGAGGGGGCATTGCACAAGCCAAAGGGCATGACCAAGAAATCATAGTGGCCCTTATGAGTGTGAAAGGTCGTCTTGGGAATGTCAACCTCTTTCATACGTATTTGGTGGTAACCAAAATGAAGATCAAGTTTAGTAAAGTAGTGAGAACCACTCAATTCATCCAATATACCATCAATGATAGGAATGAGAAACTTGTCTTTGATGGTGAGTTTGTTGAGAGCATGAAATTCAAGACACATGCACCACGTGCCTTCTTTCTTGAGGACCATGACTGCATGAGAAGAATAGGGGATGGTACTATGGCGTATGACACCCACGTCGAACAGTTCTTGAACAATTTTCTCAATTTAATTCTTCTGGGAAAAGGGATGATGATATGGGAGGACATTGGGAGGAAGACTACCTGAAACTAGAGGAATGGAATGATCATGAACACCACGGGAAGGGGGAAGGCCACAGGGAGTGGAAAAATTAGTGTGGTTTTTGGAAAGTAAAGATTTGAGGGTAGGATGAAAAAATGGTGTCTTAACTGCTTGAATGGAATTGAGTTGGGAAATAATGTCAGAATGGTCTTTTTTGAGGAGCTATTCCACTCGATGGGAACTGGTGATCTCAGGGGATCCTATTTTGATGCCTTGGACCTTAGACTGTTGGCCATCTTGTTGAAACTACATTGTTAATTCCTTAAAATCCATGAGGATGGGACCAAGAGTGTGTAACCATTTTTCACCTAACACAATGTCACAACCACCCATGTCGATAGAGAACATATGAGACTTCAGGTTGTACTGGCCAATTTGGAGACATGCATTTTCACAATGCCCTACACATTTCATGGAACCTCCATTGGAAATCATGATTTGAAAATTGTTGACTGCATGGATATAGAAATGAGTTTCTTGAGCAATGCATTGATGAATGAAATTATGAGTGCTACCACTATAAAATAGGATGATGACCTTCCAGTTTTTAATGTATTCAATTAGCTTGAGGGTTTGGGGAGCAAAGAAGCCAATGAGTGCATTCAAGGAAATGACCAGTTCAACTTTTGGTATATCATATGGTGGAGTGACAGGAGCTGGCTCTGGTAGCTCGGCTGCATGAGAAGCCTTGATATCATATTTAGCAACATCCTCAAATATTTCGATGAACAAATTTTGTTCCTTATACTTGTGCCCCAGAAAATATTTTTCATCACAATTATAGCAAAGACCTTTGAGTTGGCATTCAACCATTTCTTCTCGGGTTAATTTTTGGATCTTGAGAGGGGTGGGATGAGAGGAAGGAGTGGGAGGGCGAGGGCATGGAGGGAAAGAAGGTTCATGGTGTTGGGGAAAAAAACCTGTTGGGCTTCCTTGGCACATTGAGTAGCTTCCAACCAAGTCTGGGGGCGAGTCATGAGGACTTGAGCTCGGATGTCATCCTTGAGGCCACTGATAAATAATTATCGAAAAAAGTGTCAAACATGCCCTTTGTTATGAAAGTTAATTTCTCAAATGTAGCTATAAACTATTCCATTGTACCTAACTGTTTCAATTGTTGATTAAGGTTGGTTGTCATTGATGTCAATCCTTGAAGAAATCCCCGTAGCACAAAGGTTGGGTAATGGACCCAAGATTTTTTAATGTAAAGATGAATCGTTATTATCTTTTCATGGTTTATAATAAGTAGAAATGGATGAACTCCAAAGTGGCCCCCTTATGGTGAAAGCCCTCATGGGAAGACGCTTTGCGAATTGAGTTATCCTAGAAGTATGGTTAAAGAACCCATGCTTATTTATGGAATAATGAGATGAATTCCAATGAATTTGTTAGTGAAACTATCCTATATGGATATTTCTTGTCTTTCCATTTCCAGTGGTATGTGGAATGTCACATAACTCCTCACGGTTAGAGAGTTATGGCCATGAGAAGTTGGAGAACCCAGGTTTGGGTAATGGACCCAAGTTTGTTTGATGGATAACGGTATGATTTTTGATATATTTTTAGGT
>ML799447.1:246590-270007 GCA_009831015.1 Picea engelmannii | reverse complement strand
GAATATCCCCATTCTCAGGGATGTACATCCTTCCTCGATATCTTAACAGTCCGTCTGTTTCCAGACTATATCCTTCATACTTTGGGTCTAACTGCCTCCCACTCTGGAGGTTTGAAGTAACCTTTAAATACCAACTGTCTCCTGGGAGTTGTGTCAACACATGTTCCCTCAAATTGACCTTTAAGGTTACCAAGGAGAATATACGTGGTCTCCTACTCAAGGCATCTGCGACCACATTTTCCTTTCCCTTTATGTACGAAATACCAAAATCGTACTCACTCATAAACTCACTCCATCTCCTTTACCTGGCATTCAGATCTCTTTGAGTGAAGAGATGTTTTAAACTTTGATGGTCTGTTTTGAGCTCAAAGTTTCACCCCACAAGATAGTGCCTCCAAATTTTCAGAGCCTAGCATTACAGCTGCCAACTCTAAATCATGAATCGCATATAACTCTTTGTGTTTCTTCAACTTCCTTGACGCATAGGTTATCACTCCTCCATTTTGAATTAGCATGCCCCCCAACCCTTACTTCGAGGCATCCGTGTAGACTGTGAAGTCCTTTTCCATATCCGACACTTGTAGAATTGACACACTAGTTAGTAACCTCTTAAGCTCAATGAATGCACTATCACACTCTTCTGTCCATTCATATGTGACCCCCTTACACTGCAAGGTGGTGATGGGTTTCGCTATTTTGGAGAATCCTTCCACAAATCTCCGATAATAACCTGCTAGCCCCATGAAGCTTCTCACCTCATGGGCATTTTTCGGCACTGGCCACTCCATAATGGCCTTTACTTTTTCTGGGTCCACAGAGATTCCTTCGCCGGAAATGATATGACCTAAATAGTGAAATTATTTATGGAAGAAGGAACACTTTGACAACTTCCCATATAATTTGTTCTCCCTAAGATAGGACAACACTACTCATAGGTGTTCCTCATGTTCTCTTTCATTCTTGGAATAGATGAGGATGTCATCTAGAAAGTGTTGTAGGAAAATCTCCCTGTGGACAGGTAGATTGCCTCTAAGAGCTTGACCCTAACTCTAAGACAGAAAATGCTTAACGTGGACACTGACTTGCTTTCAAATCTATCCAAACTAACACATGAGAAGGAAGGAGAACAGAACTACCTCTTTATCGACGTTTTTCCCTGCACGCTCCCAGTTGCACTCCGATCCTTTGCTCTTCGCTAAGTTCTATAGACAAACAAGATACGACCACTTCCTACTCTATTGATATTAGCTTGAAAATAGATCTATCTATCAATGATAAGTTCATGTAACATCAGACACAAACTAGAAAGAAACAGGCCAAGCATGTCATATTAATGAGAATAACGACAGCAGTACTTACAATCGTAGATGCGAATGCGACAGCTTCGTCGAGTCCTCTTCGTCTAGCCCTTGCTCGAAAGATCCACAACCTAGATAACAACAGCTTCACTGATCACTCTCCTTTGAATGACTGTGTGTTCCCTATGAGATCATAGGCTTGATGCTAGCAATTCTCCCTCTGTTCTAGCACCAGTTATGAGATCATAAGTTTGGTGTAATTCTCCATTTCCAGTCCTCTTTCACCATTAGAAAGCTTGCTTATATAGCCTTGGAGAGGCTTTAACCACTTGAGATATCATTGGGGAAGTTGAGGATTTTCCTCCTTCAGTTGAGGATTTGCCCTAAGATCATGGTTGGAATAGGGATTCGAATCCAACTGCCTTCCAAGAATGAAAGGATCCTTCCCCCATTCATCTCAACAACTTAACCACTGCCCAGAATAGGTAGCGCTCCCTCAAAAGGACCATCAGAGCGTTGTAGCACTCCCTAGTAAGCTTTAGGGGGCGCCAACGCTCTCAAAATCTATAACACTCCCTCAAAAGGACCAGGGGAGATTTATAATGCTCCCTGACAGTGTAAGGGGGAGTATCGGTGCTCCGAGATAATGTAAGGGGGAGCGCTCCCCTCCAAAAACTCAGTTTTTGAGGTGCTTTCAAATGGAAAAAGGTTTGCAAGCCTGCTGACTCATTTCTCCTCTTCCAAATCAAATGTTTGAGGTGTTTCAAGTGTCCTTCTCATGTTGTTATAGGCATGACATAGGCATCATGGCAGTATGCTTCCCTGACACTTGTGACACTTGTGAGCAACATGTGACACTTGCGACCTTGTGAGCAAAATGCGACACTTGCGACCTTTGTAATGACGACACTTGCGAAACTATCAAAGTGAGTAATTTCGATGTGTAATAGAAAGACTTGTAAAAAACGGTCTAAGTAATTCCGAAATACACCATTCATGAGGCTCATGAATACTGCTGGCACATTGGTCAATCCAAAAGGTACTACAACAAACTCGTAATGTCCAAATCGAGTTTGAAAGGCAATTTTTGGGATATCACCTCCCTTAATCCTTAACTGATGATACCCTGATCGCAAATCGATCTTTGAGAATATAGCTGCTCCTTTCATTTGATCGAAAAGGTCATCTATTTGCGGCATCAAGTACCTATTTTTCACCGTAGCACGGTTCAAGTCCCTATAGTCTATACACAGTCGTAAGGATCCATCCTTCTTCTTTACAAAAATTACTAGTGCGCCCCAAGGTGAGACACTAGGCCTTATTAGCCCTAAGTCCAATAACTCTTTCAACTGCATTTGCAATTCACAAAGTTCTGGTACTGTCATCTGATACAGAGTCTTGGAGATTGGTTCTACACCAGGTTTTATCTCAATAGTAAAATCAATCTCCCTCTCAGGAGGTAAACCTGGTAACTCATTTGGAAAAACATCTTTAAATTCTGACAATACCGGGTACTGATCTAATGAGGGTCCCTTCCTTTCATTCACTGCTTCCACTACATAAAGTCGACACCCTTGCCTCAAGCATCGCTTAACCTTCATAGTTGATATAAAGCGTAACGACACTTTTCTCTGTACACCCTGGATCTCTACTGGTCTTCCTTCATCGTCGACACAAAGCACCCTCTTTGCGAAACAATCTACCAAAGCTCGGTGAGTTGCTAACCAATCCATTCCAATAATTAGGTCATATGCCCTGAGAGCAGTGACGTATACCTTCAACCTGGTAGTACACACTCCCAGGTCTACTATACAATTATTGACACTAGGTCCTACCGCTTTTTTTTTCCCTCGAATCCATCTCAACTTGTTTAAAGTCATCGTGCTCGTAGGCTGCCAACCCACTCTTTTCTAATGCAGATAGTGAAATGAAACTATCTGTCGCACCAGAATAAAATAAAATTTTAACATTGATATGATTTAGCGTACCTGATGACTCCACCACCGCGGATTGATGTTCGGCCTGGCAATTATTAATTGTTGCGTAAATTTGGTGGCTGCTACTTGCTCTCCCCATTGGTGCCTTTCCTTCTCTATGCACAAACCCTGATTGTAACTCTAGGCAGTCATGCTGGTAATGGGGTCCTCCGCACCCCCAACAGGTAACATGAGATTGAACCTGTGTACTGTTATGTGACTGTCTCTGAAATGAGTTCCTTCCCCTGGAACCCCTACCCCTACTCATTGTTCCCTGAGATGGTCGTGGACCTGTCTGCACTGTTGGCGATGAATGAGATGTTGCACTCACTGCCATTGAAATCCCTGCAGCTACTGTCCTTGGAGCGACTCTGTTACCATATGGAGGTGGCCTTGAGCCCCCTCCCCTAGGAAATGTCCTTGGGGCCTTCCCTACAAATCCAGGATGATGCGGAAATGTCAGTCTTGTACCCCCAGTTAAGTTCATGTGTTCTTTCGCATAATGCGCATTTTCCACCACCTCCGCTATTGAAGACAGTTTCCACATCCGCACCATAGCTCTTATCTTAGGGTTCAATCCATAGACGAAGCATTCTGCATGTCGTTGGTCATTATCCATATACGAAACATATTTGACCAATTCCATAAATCTGATCTCATATTCTTCTACAGTTCTGTTTCCCTGTACTAAGGCATGAAATGCCCCTACCTGTTGTTCCTCGTAGTATGCTGGTAGATATTTCCTTCGGAACCTCTCCTCGAAAAGTTCCCAAGATACTGTGTCTGGGGTAAGGTGCAGTTGTCTTTCTAGGTTGCCCCACCAGTTCAAGGCATTGTCTCTTAACTGAAAAATTGTGATCTTTTCCTTTGAGTTGGACGCATAGTCCCTTAAGGCAAAACACCTTGTCATGCCTTCCAACCATGCTTCCGCGCATTCACTGGCGCGACCCCCGGAAAACTCCAGAAGTTTGATCTTTTTCAATTCTCGCGTGATGTCTTCGGGTGGAGCTCCTCCCCCTGAATCCCTTGATGCTTCTGGATTAACCGTTCCAGATTGTGGGGGTTCCACTTTAGTCCCTACCGGTTGTCGCTTCTTTAAAGTCTCATTAATGGCTTCCAACGAGCGCAGTATGAGAGCTAGTTCAAGCGATGGTGGTGGTGGCGCTGGCAGTGTTGGCGTTGCTTATGATGACGCTCCCCTGCCTTGACTCCCTCAAATCCTGACCATCTTGTATGCTTTAACCTTCATTAACCAAAGTTGTCAGGGTGAGTTCAAGGACGTTTCAAATTGGTGCTACTTAAACTAGAAATAGGGCTAGGCAGAAGTTTTCTTTACTTGTTTGTAAATAGACATTACTCCTTTAGGGGATTGGCTAGGTTAGGGTTAGGATTAAGCATCTAAGCTTGATTTCTTTGCCCCTAAAAAAAAATTATTGGTTTCCTTTCCCTGTAGCTACGCTAGCCTTGCGCCATACTTGCCAATTCCTATGCTTACTCTCCTAGTGCATATGTCGCCTCCTCCCTGCCTGTCCTAGTCTAAGTCCTTTTAACTTTTCTCTTACAACTAAATATCCTCCGATGCTTGACTCGTGAGCTTTTCCCTGGCGCGTAGTGTTGGCGTTGTCGAACGCTGCATTGAGATTTAGCGTTGACTTTGACTAGTGGAATGGAGTGGAGGGACTTGGTGCTTGGCTCGATGAGTTGTGTGTACGGTCTCGTGAGCCTGACGCTTGGACAATCAGAGTTTATACTTGGGATACAAAGATCAGCGGCGCTAAATAAGCCTTTACCTTGATTCTCGGTACATTCACTAATTATGATTCAACTCGGTTAGCTGGCTCCGGATCAATAGATTAGGCAATAAGCCAGTTAGTCTTAATCTTCATACTGTATCTTCCTAATAATAATACCACTCTAATTCCTACAATGTTACCATTAATCTAATTAAATATAAGAATTTATTTGTAAAGACTTATGAGGGCGTGTTGGCATTAGTGTTCTTCTTAAGGCTTTCGCTTGGTGGGTGGTCTTGGGTTCAAAACCTATGGACCTCTAAAATTTATACTTAGCCCTATATTATTAAATTATTTAAATTAAAACTCATAATTATATATTTTTTAAATAATTTAAATTTACACAAGCATATTAATACTTTTAAATAAATTATTAAAACTAAAAATTAATATGAAAAAAAATGATAATATAATTATTCAAAAGGCGTATTAATACTTTTAAATAAATTATTAAAACTAAACATTAATATTACTAAAAATATATATAATAATATAATTATTCTAAAAAAGAAACTTACTTTCAGTTTGGCGAGAGTTTAATGTGCTCCGTGGCATTCGCTGGCAGCCTTTAAGGTTGGGCTTCTGGCATGAGGCCCACGTGCCCGGCCTCTGGCTCTCAGTACCAAAAACCTAAGCTCTTCCTTAACGTTAATGCTCCTTCACTTCCACCTCTTTCCTTTGCCACCTCTCTCCTCTTTCCTCTGCCGCCTCTCCACTCTGCTTTGTCCCTCTGCTCTTGGCACTGGTGTTGGTCTGGTTGTGGCTTTGTGCATGGCAGTGGCTTTGTATATTTTTTTTTTAGGATTTTGAAGTTAAGAGCAATGGGAGAAGAAGTTCAGAGAGATCGATTGGACGAAGATGTTATGGTTAAACTTGTTCTTCGGTTTGATGGCAAAGAAAACCTTCTGTGAAATGGCCACCACACAGTAGCTAAAGGAACTTTAACATGGGAGGAATTCTAAGCAGGAGCAGAGAAAAGAAAACAACCTCTATTTCTACTATGTGGTGCGTCAAGGGTTCTTGATTCTGATCTTGACTATTTTTTTTCGGGACCGAAGGGATGCTCCAAATACCTATCGATTTGAGAAAGGAACATGTTGGCACTCTCATCCGAATAGTCGGTTCTAGTAGATTTACTTGTTTGATATTTATTTATTTTTCTCACGACGTCAGGTTAAAAATAAATGAAATATAGATTTACACAAGTTGGAGAGACCAAGATTGCAGTTTAAGCGTAATCATATAAGGCTGATTTCAATCTTTCTGGTCAGTGGTCTATCCTTGTGGATGGAAATTTGGTAGGAGGAGGATGAGGGGAAACGACGCGGAGCGAAGGGTGACAGAGAGAATATTTTTTTTTTTTTGAAACAAATAGACAAAAGAGGCCGACATTCTTGGCTTCTGCCATTGTTGCTATTCTTAAAAATTGAATTATTTTGTAGGCAGGAACATTTTAGAAAGGATATCAGGATGGAACATTTGCAGGCAGGAAACACAAAGGTGGCCTATCGGATGGAGATCGAGCTAACCGATTAAGCTAGAAGAACCCTGCTACTCCTTATCGGGGCCCTTCCCAGCTCTGCATGCATGCGTGTACAAGTAAGAGTAGTGGGGTTTAGAGGTTGAGTTCTGTAGTGGGTTTTTTTTTAGATAAGGAGATTTTGTTATCATCAGTGATGGAAGCAATAACAACACCATCATCTCGACATTGAGGTCACAGACGCCCAGCTGGTTGTGCTCTTCATTCCTCTAGGAATGGTGACCTCAGTTAGAGTCTGCCGCGATATCATGACCCAGCGCTCCCTTGGCTATCGATATGTCAATTTTCGTGACCCTACACACGGTGAGTTAATGCCCTTTTTTTTGTTTTGGCAGACTGTGTGAAGGTTAAATTCGCCGTTCAGATTAAATGTGTTTGATGAGTTAATCAAAAGATTTAAAAATGAACATTTCATTTAACTTGGGCTAATAAGTAAAAATCTTAACTAAAAGGTTGTGAATTTTGTGTTTCAAAGTGTGAATATCAACGTTTAAGATTATACCGCAGTGGGGCAGGCATGGCTGGTGGACCATACTTATGTGCCCCATCATATGAGGTTGCAGAATCTATTATGAGGCTCCTGCCCCTCGACATAGAAGGATATAGTGCATGCAGGGACAGGTCCCAATAGTGGAGCGGGTTGTTCGGGGGTGGAGCGGAACTAGGTCAACGTTTCTTGAGTGCAAAATTAGATTCAACATGTGAGAATATTGATTTTTGAAAGTGAGACTATTGATTTTGAAAGTGTAAATTTCAAGTAATTTGGATTTCTCAAAGTGATAATTTTGATTTCTCATCACAGTTTTGTATTTTGATCACAGTTTTGGCAAGACCACACATGCTAGTCTCTGTTCACTGTTCCTCGCTAGTCTCTTGGTTGTCAATGTACGCATTGTAAGAGAAGTCATGAGTTTGAATCGTGGCAAGTGGAGAAGAAAGATGATGAAGGCGGTACTATACAGTACCCAACTATTTTTTTTTATTATATTATATATATATATATATATATTTTAAATAATGGAGGAAGGATCCTCAGAAACCTCCCTAACTTTGAATGTGAAATTCACAGGTGACCTGTTGAGGGCCGAGAAAGGATCGAGAAAATAGATTCATCCTCTTAGTATGAGGTCCTAAAGATGGTGTAGCTATATTTGTAATGTTTTTGTTTAATTTTTGGAGATTTATGTATAAATTGTATCCAACATACTCTCATTTTAATTTTTTTAATGTTTTTTGTTTAATTTTTTTTTTAAGATTTATATGTAAATTGTCTAGCATAATTCCAATCCCATTTTCCCGACTTAACTGCAAAGTTTGACCATTTGTTGTTGATGCAAATAGAGGAGTTTGTATGAATAAGAATTATAATGAATTTTACAAAAATGGAAAGTGGTTAAAGTGTCCGGTTTATAGTTTAACAATTTCTTATAAAGGTAATACTCAGAAGTAGTTAAAATTCTAACATTAATACATCCTATTAATGAATATATATACTTAAAATCAATGTATACTTGGCTTACATGTTAGGTGGGTAGGTAGGTAGGTGGGTAGGCCCTTGGTTCCAGATTTTGAACCAGGGCTCTGATACCACGTGTAATAACCATATAAATTTAAACATAAATTTATTTCATAAACTGAAACAATAACTTCTACTTGAATGCAAAAAACTCAATTATTTCTTATAATTCAACACATACGCATGTTAAATTTATCAATGAATAATAATTTCATAACAGAATAAAACAAATACGTAAATTAACATACATTGGTCTGATGCTAACCCTCCGCTTGTCTTGTTGACCTTCCTGCTGCTGCCTTGCCCGGTTTGAAGCCATGGACCAACTCTGCCCAAACCGTGTTTCCACACTGCCAACTAGGAAAACTTCCTAGCTCCAGGATACCATATGGATATCCTGGCCCCTGTGCCCAAAACCTCCAGCAAATCGGTGCCCCTTGTACTAATCCTTCCTGACTACTGAACTCAAACTCTCCTGTGCAAATCCAAGAGAACCCCTCCAAAAAAAAAATGATCCCCCTTCCCGTAAGCCTCCTCCGCTCATATCCCTCCTTCACTGCCCTTTATCCTCATTTATTTCCTCACGTACACATTTATTATCTTATCCCATTATTAATGCTTTATCCTATTATTAATGCTCCTTATCCTTATTTATTAATGCTCCTTATCCCCTCTGTATACGTAATCTTTTAATTTAAACAATTAAATTTATTAACCCTTTTAAATTTATTACCCTGTTCATTCAATGTGATAGGTAATTAATTTAATTAATTAATTAATCAAAATTATAACAATTAATTAATTAATATTATTATGCCAATCTTTGTTTAGTTAAAACCATGTTAAGACAATTAATCACCTAATTAATTTTTACTTAGTAATCCTTAAACATATATTCAACCAGGGTTGTTACAAAAAAGGAGTACTTGTTGGTTACTCAAGTACAAGGAAAGCATACAAGTGTTACAATCTAATATTGAACAAAGTTGTGGAAAGCATCAATGCAACAATTGATGAAATGGGTAGACCAGAATCAAAGGAAGAAGAAAAAAAATCAATGGAACAACTTTTTGAAAAAGAAGAAGCAAAAGATGAAGTAGAAGAGGAAGATGAAGAGAATCCGACAGAAAAAAAAGAGCAAGTTCAGCAAGTATCTCCAAAGACACCTAGAAAATGAGTACAGAAGAATCATCCTTCAGATCAGATTATTGGAAACAAAGATGCAGGAGTTGATACTAGAAGAAAAATCGATTCACTAGAATAAACACACCTGGCACTCTTATCTACAATTTAACCAAATTTTTTTGAAGAAGCCAACAAGGATAAATTTTGGAATAAGGCCATGAATGAAGAATTGGATCAAATAGAGAAAAATGACACTTGAGAACTGGTTTCAAGACCAAAGAATAAGAATGTGATCGGCACAAAATGGGTTTTCAGGAATAAATTAAATGAATATGGACAAGTTACAAGGAACAAATCTAGATTGGTATGTAAAGTATATGCACAAATTGAAGGAATCGACTTTGAATAGACATTTTCCCCAGTTGCCAGAATGGAAGAAATATGGTTGCTTTTAGCCTATGCATGCTCCAAAAATGTTAAAGTATATCATATGGACGTAAAATCAGCTTTTCTGAATGGGGAACTTGAAGAAGAAGTCTACATCGAACAACCAGAAGAATTTCAGTTGTCAAAGAACGCAGATTATGTGTGTAAATTAAAGAAGGCCTTGTATGGTCTAAAACAGGCTCCTAGAGCATGGTACTCTAGACTAGATAAGTATCTGCAGCAGGCAGGGTTCAGAAAAAGAAGCGCAGACAACAACCTCTACATCAAGGTAAGTGAAGGTAATATTTTATTAATTGAAGCTTATGTTGATGATATTATTTTTGGTAGTGATGATGAAAGGTTAAGCCAAAAATTTGCAAAAGATATGCATAATGAATTTTAAATGTCGTTACTTGGAGAACTATCCTTCTTTTTGGGACTTCAAATACATCAAAGAAACCAAGGAATCTTTATTTCTCAAAAAAAGTATATCAGAGAAATGCTAAAGAGGTTCGGAATGGAAGATTGCAAACCAATTATCACTCCCATGCAAACTAGTTGCAAGTTGAGCAAAGATGATGATTCGAATTATAGAGATACAGGTCAATGATTGGCAAACTATTATATGTGAAAACATCCAGACCAGATGTAGTGCAGGCAGTTGGATAGGTGGCTCGATTTCAAGCATCACCAAAGGAGTCACATGTGTTAGCAGTGAAGAGGATTTTTAGATATCTCAAAGGAACAAAAGAGTTTGGATTATGGTATCCAAAAGGAAAGGATCTATCACTTATTGCCTACACAGATGCAGATTGGGCAGGTTGTATAGATGACCGACGAAGCACCAGTGGAGAAACGTTCTACTTGGGTGAGTGTTTAGTATCATGGCTAAGCAAGAAACAATCATCGGTATCTTTATCTACAGCTAAGGCAGAGTATATTGCAACAACATCAGCGTTGAGTATGTGGGCACAAAAGAACAAGTGGCAGACATCTTCACAAAACCACTTCCACAGGAATCCTTTGAATATCTTCATCAGAGACTTGGATTTATTTCTACCCCAAAATGAATTCTTTTTGAATTCTTATCTTATATGTATTATATTTACATGAGGAAGCACCATAAGAGGACAGTTCAGTCAGGGGGAGCAACCCTGGATGGAAAGATACCTTTGTCATTGATGACAAAGGGGGAGAGATTTATCAGATGCAGAGGACAGAGGCATGGTTCTAGGGGGGGAGATTTATCAGATGTGGAGGATAGAGGTAGAGGACAAAGGTCTGGTTCCAGGGGGAGAAGATTTATCAAACACATAGGATAGAGGCATGATTCCAGGGAGAGCATGAGTGATATGATTCCAGTATTGCATCAGAGTGTTTCCATCAATGCCAAAGGGGGATATTGTTGATTAAGGTTAGTTTTCATTGATGTCAACCCTTGAAGAAATCCTCGTAGCACAAAGGTTAGGTAATGGACCCAAGATTGTTTGATGTAAAGATGACTCATTATTTTCTTGTCATGGTTGATAATAAGTAGAAATGGATGAACTCCAAAGTGGTCCCCTTATGGTGAAATCCCTCATGGGAAGACACTTTGCGGATTGAGTTACCCTAGAAGTATGGTTAGAGAACCCATGCTTATTTTTGGAATAATGAGATGAACGCTAGTGAATTTGTCAGTGAAACTATCCTATATGGCTATTGCTTGTCATTCCATTTTCATTGGTATGTGTAACGTCACATAACTCCTCACAGTTAGAGAGTTATGGCCACGACAAGTTGGAGAACCCAAGTTTGGGTAATGGACCCAAGTTTGTTTGATAGATAACCGTATGACTTTTTATATATTTTCAGGTAATGTTATTCTATATGGATAGTACATGTCATTCCATTTTTGGTGGTATGTAGAACGTCACATAACTCCTCACAGTTTGAGAGTTATGGCCTTACGAAGTTGGAGGACCCTCATATGTCATCTATAAGCCTCAAAAGGTCAAATTAGTGAAAGTGGTTTAAGAGTTTTTTAAAGGTAAATAATAAAGTGAAGTGATGAGTGCACTATAATTCAAAGTGAATACAAAATCAATTATTTAAATAATAAATTTAATGGAGAAATCAGAAGTGGGTTAACCCTAAAATAAAGAAAGTGAGCATATTGAATACCTATAGGTATCTGAGGTAACCAAAGGATATCTAAGCTGAATTTCTGAGGGAAGGTGAAGAAAAGAAGGTCAGAATTCAAGGAAGAATAAATTCTTTTGATGATGCTTTCTAAGGTATGTTATTTACAGGTCATCTCACCATTTTCGCAATACCTTTTTTTATAGAATGATTCGGACTATGAAATTGCTATTCCATTGAGGAAACATATCCAAGTATCCATGGTAAAAAATTAAGCTTGTGTTTCATTGTATTTTTGGAGCTACACTCCGTGGAAAATAGGGTTTGTGGCTAGTCCTGAAACTAGTCAAAAACAGGTGTTTGGGGTAAAAACATCATAAATTATTCATAACAGATCCAAATTCAGTAAGAAAAAATGTATTGGTTAAACTACAGTTTGTAGTATGTTTTGTAATAGTTTCAAATCGATTCAACAAATATTACGTGTGGAGAAAGATCTACAAGGTCACTCTCTAGAATAAGCCAGAATTCAACAAGGTATGTCATTTTTGCTATAAATAATTTTCTGAGAGGTTCCAAGTAGTGAAACCTGGAGGAATTTCATAACACACACTGAAGAACATTGTGTATCAGTTTCAGATATTTATTCATTACAGGTACAAAGTTATGATTATTTCAAGTAAGGGTTGTTGACTAATCTAAAACTAGTCATGTGAGACTAACAAAAAGTTTGATGTAAATGCTAGTCTCTTATTGTTTAAAGTTAAGGAAGGTTTGTAGGTATGTGATCATATACACCAGGTCAATTACAGAGTTATAAATCATATTTGGATGATGAAATTGATGAGGGATTTTGGTTGAGGTACAATTTGGGTACATGGTTGAGACTAGTTGATGATTTGACACATACATGAGGTGTATAGTTGACAATGTTGGTACATATTGATGAGTCATATATGATGAGTAGTTGACACATGATTGGTACATACTTGGAACATGGTTGGTTTCACTTGTTTATGGTACAGGTTGATTACAGATTGTTTGGTACAAGTTGGTGCATGGTTGATGCACTTGTTTATAGTACAGGTTGGTGCATAGTTGATGCACTTGTTTATGGTATAGGTTGATGTAAGGTTGATGCATGGTTGATGCATGGTTTAGGTTTATTGGTACAAGTTTACAATGATATATCTCACAGTGATAGTCTAACAATGGTTCCATCATTCTACTTCTACTTCAGGGCGGTTGGACAGGGAAAGGACAGGTGGTTGTAGCCACCTTCCGGTTGAAGCTGGAGAACTTAGGGGGTTGTAGCCTTCTTCTGTTTGTAGCCAGACAATATGGGAGTTGGAGATTCCCTCATATTGTAGCCTGAGAAAATAGGGTGTTGGAGCCTCCTTCTAGTTGTAGCTGAAAAACAAAGGAAGTTGGTGCTTCCAATGATTGTAATTATTCAAGACATATAAGAAAAAGAATTTTGTGGTTTTCTCCCGATTTGGGTTTCCACGTAAAACACTAGTGTATTGTGTATGTGTGTGATTTTTCATTTCTTATTTATCATTATTGGATAATAATTCTACATTGATATAACACTTGGATTATTTGGAGAAAAAGGATTATAATTACGCTATTACTGATTCACCCCCCTCTAAGTAATCCAACATCAATTTGGTCATACGGCCCCGAGAGTGTCAGTGTCAAAGAGGTCATAAAGTTCAGCCACAAACTGGGTCCAAGCCACATATCCTTGGTGTAATTTTGATTGCCACCATTGCCAACGTTCAGGGTCCAAATAGAGGACGCCGTAATGAAGTTTTTCCAAGTCATCACTGATGACATGCAAGGAGAAGTAATGTTTCATTTGAGTGACCCAACCAGTGGTATATGAGCCATAAAATTTGTTCACCTCCACTCATGGAAGACGCATAAGACGATGAAAAGGGTTGGACTTAAACTTATAGAAATTGGAGGAAGCAGTGCCTTTGAGGTTAGAAGGTTGGTCAGATGAGGAATGGATTCCAGAAATGGGAAGTTTTTCCAGGACCTTGGTAGCAAATGAGTCAAGTTGAGACTCAATGTGGGATTCAAGCTAGCTATAAATTTGGGAATTGATTTCCTTCTTCAATTCCTCTTTCCGGTAATCCATTTTGGAGTCAATGTGGGTAGCTATGCGGTTTTCAAGGTATTGGTTGTGAGTCTTGGCCATGGTTAGGGGAAAACACATGAAGAGGTGGGAAAGAAAGGTGGGTAAAAAGGGTAGGTGGGTCCACAAAATATCAAGGCTAAGAGATGATAGGTATCATTATGATCAAGAAAAAAAGAGGAGTCAAATGGAATAGGTCCTAAGTAGGGGTGTTGGAAAGGGGGTCGGGACCACAAGAAAAAAATGGATAAAAAATGATAGGTATCATTGTGATAAGGATTAAAAGAGGGCCCAATGGGATAGGTCTCAAATGAGTTATACTCTGATCTGAATAATAATGCGGTGTTGAAAGTCCATAATGTAGGAGGTAACCGGAAAAAATGTGTAGTAATTTCGCAACCAAAATGCAGGAGGTAAAGTTGCAAGGCAATAGATCTTATCGGTTTTGTTTTTTATTTCATCCCAAGGGTTAGGGTATTCAAGTTTTCTACAGACAAGGGATTTACTTTTTCTATAGCTCTCTCATATATGTGTAGGGTCCAACAGTAGTACTCGGTCCAATATCTCAGGGTACCAACTAAAGAGACTAGATCGTGCCCTTAGTTGTACTACCCGACTACCCAAGTATTAGAGAGTATCTTATCAAGTGTTGTTCTTGGTGGAACTATATAAGTCAGGTGATTGATTGGTTTATCTACGGAGGGCTTCAGGATATCTAGGTTGATCCATATACAATTGTTCTCTGATGAGCTACCACTCAAAGGGGTACCAACATGGGTTACAAGGGTGGCCAACAATGTGTTCTTGAGTACCACTTATAGTTCATGCATGCATGCTTCCCTAACCATGGATGCATGCATTGAACAATATATCTTTATATCTTTAAGACACTAGAATATGTCTCTACCCTGGAAAAAAAAATAACCCACAATTTTCTACCAAGGAAAGTGCTCTGATACGACTTGTAAGGTACCAGATATATAAAGTTGAAAACAAGAATATTGCAGAGAATAACAACGGAACAACACAATAGATGAAACAAAATCACCAAAATAACACCTTTATTGATAGGAAACAAAGTTCACTTTCCTCTTCGAGGGGGAAACCTCCAACAGAGCAATGCTCTATTACAATCATTTTCAAGAAAAAACTTCTCATGAATCCTACTCGTATTTATACTAATTCTATTTTCTACAGACCATTCTAGAGGAAGACTCTTCTATTAGTTCTTCTTACATTGACTTATTCCAATTTATTAAATAGGCCTTATTAACTAATATCGGCCTTTATTACACAGAAATATATTATTCTATCTATGTGAGGGGTTAGGGAGGTTCAGTCCCTAACATCTTTTCTAGGGTTTCTAAACAAATAGACCCTAATATATGGTTGTTCTTTCCTTCTAGGGTGTCCTTTATCACTTTTCACCCTTCTTTAATGCCAATTCATGCATTCTTAGGGTTACCTAGGGTTTTGTACAATTTGGATCTATTAAGGTGAATTTTTGAAGTCTTCATTCCATAAAGAGACTTCATCCTATTGTTGTTGAGCCTATGCATTCAAAGTGATTTTTCCTAACAGGGCCAAATATCATTCTTGGGTGGATCAAATAATTGTCATACTTTGAAGAAAAGATATTTGGATGTACTTGGCGAAGCCTCTTCCTGTCAAAGATGATGACATTATAACCTCATATGTTTAAGGAAGGATGAAACTCTTTGATTGATCACTCTTTGTTCTTAAATTGATCTCATCTATCATACCAATGATAACAAAGGTGTGAATGAAATCCAGGATACCTTGAAAATTCTCTTTAGAATAGTGAGTATCACTCTGGTGAATTGACTTGAAACTAAACTATCCACCCTTAATATGGGTAACTTTGAAATGATTGAGGAATATATTGCAAGTCTTAAAAACTCAAAGGGTAGTGTTATTAAATCATGGGAAAAGGTATATTATATATGAAACTTACGAGTATTGTTCTCATAAGTTTCGGATAAATTCTCTCCATCATTCAAATATTTTTCTCTTATATTCTACAACATTCCTTTATTTGTCATGGATCTTGTAATTCTTATTCTCAAGGAGGTTTTATCTAATCTTATTCAAGATCAAGTTACTTTCCCCCCTCCCCAGCCCGCATGAGATCAAGCCCATCCAAAGGTTTTGTCAATGCCTCTTAAATATGGGTCCAACTAGGATAAAGGGGACTCACTTGAAATCTTGCAAGAAGAAAAAAATCATGTCGCTATTGTCATAAGGAGGGCCATCCCTTCAAGTCTTTCCTTGCTTGTCTTCAAAAAAATTGAAGAGCTTACAATATCTACAAGAGGCACTAAATACATTTTTTATGAGAATGTTGGATCTCCTCATAATGCACACTTGAAAGTACATTGTGCTTTGGTCCTCTTTTTCTCATGTAGAGTGGATTGTTGATTTTGGAGATACCTGACATATGACAAAACATGAACATATTCTATCTAGTTATAGACAACAACATAGTGGATAGAAAGTGGTTATTGGTGGTACTTGATCCATAAAATTTCAGGATATGGTGATGTTATCATTGATAGAGCCAAGTTTGGAACTATTCTTCATGTTCTAGGTGTTGGACCAAATCTTCTTTCTATTTACCACATTACATGCACAAATAAAAGGGTGGAATTATCACTAGATTCATGGGTTGTAAAGGACATGAGTGATCGCTTAAAGGTGGTTTCCACAAGATATTTTGATGACTCCAATCATATGTACAAGTTGGGAAGCCTTATTCTTCATCAAATAACAATGGTTTTGTTTCTATGGTAGCCAATGATACGACACCGACATGCTATGTTATCAATGTCTTGGTCATGCCAATTATGGAGATTTACAACATATGAGTCGAATACATATGGATGATGGTCTTCCATAAGTTAAACCACCCAATGGTGTATGTGAGGTGTGTAATGGGGACCATCATTAAGAGTCCTTTCCTAAGGACAAAGTGAGCGAGATTCTTACCGACTTGCATTAGTTCATTACAATCTATGTGGACCTGTGGATACATATTCTATTGGGGAAGCTAAGCATTGCCTCACCTTCATTGATGATTTTTCTCTCTTTATTTGGGTATACGCCATTAAGTATAAGGATGGGGTATTTGGAAAGTTTTGGGAATTCAAATATCTTATGGAAAATAAAAGCAACATGAATATCAAATGTCTTGGGACTTATGGAAGAGGTGAATATATTAGAAATGATTTCCAATAATTTATTGTATCTTAGGCCATATCTTGGTAAGGAACTATTCTTACACTGCACAACAAAATGGAGTAGAATAACAAAATAATAGGGCTATCATGGAGATGTCTTGTTTCATGCTTCACTCCAAGAAAATGAAGCTCTCATTTGGGGAGATGTGATTGTTTGCATAGTCCATATCCTCAATAGAACACTCACTTTTATTGTCATTGGTATGAATACTTATGAGAAATGGTATGGAAACAAACCTTCAATATGACATTTAATAATTTTTGGATCTAGTGCACAGGCCCATGTTCCTAATGAAAGGTGAAACACAGTCACATCTCTAGAATTATGCTACACTATGGTTGGCTACAAAAAAAAAAAAATTAGGTATACTTCCTTTATGACTTCATTACTTATAGGTGGTTGAATATAGAGAGGCTATTTTGATTAGGTTCTTACTCATGGTCTACCTGGATCTTTCCAATTACTTCTTTTAGAATATTCTACTCAACATGCTTCAATGGATCATGTTTCTTCTTATCAACATGTAATTCCTCCTCTATATGATTATTGTCATGCTTTAATGGACTGATCCAGGTGGATATTGGTGGCCTCCCACCTATTCCACTTGGACCCCCACCATTGCTTCTTTCAGTTTTTCAGTTTCTGCACAGTTTACTATTTTTAGCAGTTTTTCGGGTCCTGAACTTCCAAAGTTGTTTTGAGGCCTTAAACGACATTTTTTTGGGAAAACGAGGAGCAACATGAATTGTAGATCATGTTTCTCACCCAAAATTTGTATTCCTCGGATAGATCTTTCTAATGAGGTATGGAACATGTCAAATGGATATCGTATGCCAAAGTTACATCCCCGAGAAGTTGATGTACCAACTTACCCAAACGGGGCCCATAGTCTTGGTGTTTCATCTCCTAGGGTTAGGTCTTTGGATGTTTATGGTTTTCCATTGTTTCTCAATAATAATAGGCCTTCGCGCCTCATTCTAACACAGTTCAGAGGCCAGTAGACACCACATATCTTCTTAGAGATAAGCTACCAGCGCCCTAGCTAGTTTATTTCCATTCTGTCTATAAGCATATTTCAGTCATTTGTTATTAATGAAATGAAGTCTTATTTCCACTGCATCTCTGCGTTTATGTGTATTCATGTATTTCATTGTGTTCCTACATAAATCTGGATTAGTGGTATCAGAGCGGTCTACTCATTCTCGATCCTTCTTTTCATGTCCCCAACGAGGTCGAGGTATAAGGAGTTGGGGCTCGATCTAGTTGAACCTTTGCAAGATCAGCCTCGCAAACTACGACAACTGCCCATGGAGAAGAAACAAAATATGAGGGAGCAGGAGATCCTATCAAAATGTTGCTTGAGGAGGCCCTCAAGAAACAAAGGAATGCGATGATGGACAACTTTTCCCAGATTCTTCAACGGATTCCCACTGGCGGCACATCGACATCCAACAGCCACTCTGGACGCGCCACTCCTTTTAAGGTACAAGTAAACTTTGACATTCCCATATTTGAGGGCCAAATAGATGCAGATGTCGTAGATAGATGGTTGAATCTGTTAGAAGGATATTTCTCGGTTCATGACTTTTCTGACCGAGGAAAGATTATTTTCGCACTCCTCAAAGACGCCCCCCATGTCAAGGACTGGTGGGAAACCTACTCGGAGTAACAGGACAAGGGATAAACCTCTCTGTTCTCGGCCGCACCCACTTGGAATTCTTTCCGAGATGCCATCAAGGAACAATATTATCCTGTGGGGAGCTATGAGGATAAATACATACAATGGACTACACTGCGGCATTAAAGGGACCAAGATGTGCATGAGATGACGAATCTGTTTCATACCCTACGCACAAAGCTGGGTATCAAAGATTCAGAGAAACATTTGGTGTTAAAATACCGCAGTTTTCTGCACAGATACATTCAAGAGGAAATGGAGTTCCTCAACATCTCCTCGCTTAGTGTGGCATACCGATATGCTGCCAAGATTGAGAAAAAGTTCAAACAAAAGAGGCGAGACTTTGGGTCTGCAAATCAGAAGCAAGGGAAAGGTACCCCCAAACCGCAGAACAAAGGACCAAGCCAAGGTGGGGTAGCCCATGACCACCCGCCAAAGCCACAAGCAAAGAACAACACCACGAAGCCAAAAAAGTACATGGGGAAGTGGTGTGAGTTCCATAAGAGCTCCACTCACAACACCAGTGAGTGTCAGGCCAAGCAATCACTGGTAGCCAAGTTGAAGGCTTTTGAATCGGATGCATGCTCTGACTCTGAATCAGAACCTAACAAGGGGAATGACAGGGAGAAATATATTATCTATGCGGAGCCCAATGCCATCGTTGCCACCATGAAGATACAGAAGGAGGAACCAGAAGATCCAGAGGAGGCAAAGCATATCTTCCATTCCAAGATGTGGGTAAAGGGTTCCTTGTTGCAGTTCATTGTCGACAACGGGATCCACAGGAACCTCATCTTGGTAGAGGTTGTGAAGCACCTGGGCTTGCGGACCATAGCACACCCACAACCATACACCATCGGGTGGTTTCACCAAGGACGGGACCTCCGTGTCAGTCAACAATGTCGCCTTCCCTACAACATCAAGCCCTTTACGGATGAGGTATTATGTGACATTGATCCTCTTGATGTTTCTGATGTATTATTAGGCCAACTATACTTGTGGAACCAACTTGTTGTGTATGAGTCCAGGCCTCGTGTTGTTATTATCACTTTGGGCAATAAGTTGTACAGGATATCGGAGATAGCACCGCCTACCACCATCTCTTTGGTTACTGCAAAACAATGCAATAAGCTCATTTCCAAAACCAGGAAATTTGTTTTCCTGATGATCTGCCCTCAGGGAAAGAGAAAGACTGTGGCCATGACCTCTAGACAAGGCTCCGCTGCATGAAAAAAACAGAAGGATAAGGTCATGGAGGAGTATGAGGACATCTTCACCTCCCCTGCAGGGGTGCCTCTACATTGCCAGGTCAAGCACCCCATCAATCTGACCCCAGGTGCATCGCTGCTCAATGGACCCATCTATCAACGCTCTGTTTTGGAGAATGACGAAATCAAGAGGCAGATTCATGAGCTATTGCGGAAAGGTCACATCCGACTGAGTTCATCATCCTGTGGGAGCTCGATCGTGTTGGTGCAAAAGAAGGATGGGACTTGGAGACTCTGCATTGACTATCGGGCACTGACCAAGATCATTGTCCGTAATAGGTACCTGATTCCACATATTGATGACCTTCTAGACCAACTCAAGGGGGGAAAATATTTCAGCAAGATAGACTTGAAGTCTGGGTATCACCAGATACCAATCGAACCCTCTGATGTGTGGAAGACTGCATTCAAATCCAAGGAGGGCCTTTTCGAATGGTTGGTCATGCCTTTCGGGTTGACGAATGCCCTTGCAACCTTCATGAGGCTAATGGATGACATCCTGTGGCCATTCACCAACTCATTTGTAGTGGTGTACTTGGATGACATTCTGATCTTCAGCAAGACTTGGGAAGAGCACCTCCACCACATCCAACATGTACACCAAACACTATGGAAACACAAGTTGTGTGCCAATTTGGAGAAATGCACTTTTGGCATGACCCAAGTTCAGTATCTGGGATACATTATTGATGAGTGGGGGGTACATGTCGATCCAGCAAAGATCCAAGTCATTCGATATTGGCCAGCCCCAACCACCCTAACAGAGCTCCGCATCTTTTTAGGTCTTGCCAATTTCTACCGCAGGTTTGTGTTGGGATTATCTCATATCACTTGGCCCTTGAGTCAAGTCACCAAGGGAGGTACTAAAGAAAAATTGTTTTGGTCTGAATCTCAACAGAAGGCGTTCAGGGAGTTGAAGCATCGCCTCTTCTCTGCACCAGTGCTCACATTACCAGACTTGCAACAACCATTTGAGATCGAGACAGATGCCTCTGACTATGCTATTGGGGCAGTCCTGACTCAACATGGGCATCCAGTGGCATATCACAGTGAGACACTTTCCGACACAGTCTGAAAGTATCCCACTTATGAAAAAGAAATGTATTCCATTGTGCAGGCTTTTTGACAATGGAAGCATTACATTTTGGGAAAGTAAACGGTCATCCACATAGACCACTGACCCCTACAATTCATACAAACACAAGGGAAGTTACAGAACAATCACCATCAGAAGTGGTCCACATACCTACAACAGTTTCATTTGAACATTAAGTATAAAAAATGAAGCACCAATAATGTTGCAGACTGCCTCAGTCGACCACCCATCGTGGCACTAACCACTGTGCTCAACTCTTATGGACACAAGACTTCCAATTGACCGCTTCTCTACACAAGTGATCCAGAATTCGATCACACATACAATACACTCTTGGAGGGTAAGCAAGTTCCAAATTTTCACCTCCAGGATGCCCTGCTTTGTCACCTGGGACACCTTTGTGTTCCTTCAAGCGAGCATGCCAAGATGATTTGGGAGGCTCACTACAGTCGGGTCGCTGGGCATTTCGGGGTCGAGAAAACCGTGGCAGTACTGCAAAAGTATTTCTATTGGCCGAACCTTCGACAAGATGTTGGGAAGTACATCAAGTCCTGCACTGCTTGTGCCATTGCCAAACTGACCATCAAGAGGCAAGGCCTCTATACTCCGCTTCCTACCCCCAGTCGACCTTGGGAACCCATCTCTATGGATTACATGTCGGGCCTTCCTTCTACTAAGCATGGAAATCACTGTTCTTTTGTGGTCGTCGATCGATTCTCGAAGATGTCCATTATGATGGTCTGCAAGAAGAATATCATAGCAGAAGCCACTGCTAAACTCTTCTTTGAATGAGTGTGGGTACACTTTGGGATCCCGCAGTCTATCATCTCAGATCGGGATAGTAGGTTCCTCAGTACATTTTGGTCCAGCCTCAGGTCAATGTTGGACACCAAGCTCACCAAGTCCACAACTTTCCATCCGCAAACTGATGGCCAGACAGAGGTCGTCAACCGGATGATCGTACACATTATGTGCATGTACAATTCAAAGCATCCACGCACATGGGATGAGAGCCTCCCCTATGTACAATACAGCTACAACCGGGCTCTCCCTAGTTCAACCAACCACAGCCCCTTTCAAGTGGGCTTGGGATTCCAGCCACTATGTTCCATTGACATAGCCATGCCATTTGTGGCTACTCAGGAAGATTCAGCTCATGTCCAGTCTGAGGCTGACAAGAAAAACAACTTCATTGAGAACATTCCACACATCCACCAGCAGGCCCATGACATCTTGGATAGAGCCAATGCTAAGTACAAGCAGCACATGATCAACATCAGGTGCCACATAACTTCTAGGTGGGCGACAAAGTGTGGCTACATTTGCAAAAGGAGCACCTCGTTGGACCCCACCACAAGCTTCATCCACTCTGATATGGGTCGTACACCCTCACCAAGGCTGTAGGGGAAAATTCCTTTGAGCTCAGCATTCCACCATTCCTTGGTCTGCACCCAGTGTTCAATGTGGACCGCCTTCGGCCCTACTTTCCACCTCTACTAGACACATCTGACATGGAAGAACAACTCACACCAACAGAGTTAAATCTAGACTGCATGGAAAAGCCAGAATTGATCAGATCATGGATACACAGATCAAGCACACCCGAAAACAAAGGATACCGCTATATCGAGTTGTCAATGCAGGCCAACTCCTTCACCAAGACAAGTGGCTCACCGGGGACCAAGTTCAACAAAAGTTTCCTCATCTCATGGAGGAACTCAACGCAATGGGGACCATTTCTTCCTAAGGGGGGAGGAATGATCTAGGTGGATATTGGTGGCCACCCAAATATTCCACTTGGACCCCCACCATTTCTTCTTTCAGTTTTTAAGTTTCCATACAGTTTACTATTTTCAGTAGTTTTTCGGGTCCTGAACTTCTGGAGCCATTTTGAGGCCTTAAACGACGTTTTTTGGGAAAACGAGGAGCAACATGGATCATAGATCATGTTTCTCACCCAAAAGTTGTAGTCCTCGGATAGATATTTCTAACAAGGTATGGAACGCGTCAAACGGAGATCATATGCCAAAGTTACATCCCCGGGAAGTTGATGTACCAACTTACCCAAACGAGGCCCATAGTCTTGGCGTTTCATCTCCTAGGGTTAGGTCTTTGGATGTTTAGGGTTTTCCATTGTTTCTCAATAATAATAGGCCTTCGAGCCTCATTGTAACACAGT
>ML799447.1:182024-245460 GCA_009831015.1 Picea engelmannii | reverse complement strand
GAGCACCAACTCATTGTGAGGCTACAACCTCTGTTTTTGCAAGCTGCAACTTGCTGAGAGCACCAACTCTCTATTTTCTCTAGCACCCACTAGAAGGAAGCACCAACTCCCTGGTTTCTCTAGCACCAACTAGAAGGAAGCACTAACTCCCTGATTTCTCTCGCACCAACTAGAAGGAAGCTACAACTACCTGGTTTCTCTAGCACCAACTAGAAGGAAGCACCAACTCCCTAGTTTCTCTAGCACCAACTAGAAGGAAGCTACAACTCCCTGTGTTCAAGCACCCACTTGAACCTTTGAGGACACCAGTCCTCCCTAGCACCTCCCTACCACCCTGGATTATAAATATGAAATACTGAAACCTATTACAGTGATATAGTGTTCAATAACAGCTTACCAGTCTCATCATTGTTCTGCAAGATTTTGCTACTCAGTCTTCCTCACTGTCTTCCTGCATGCATCCACTACCCATTCTGTTCTTCTGCCTTTTTTGCTCTGTGTGTCATTCCCATTCAATGCACCTTTTGTTTCCTGTCCATTTCATCTACTGCACCACACCTTTACTTCTTCACACCTGCATTACTTCACCTCAGCAACAACAACGTCATCACTTCTATGTATCGTGTACTTATAGCTTTTGTGCACCTCGTGCATGTTATGTACGCCATCCCTCTGCATGTTCACACCGTGTTAATCTCTTCCACATCTCGAGTGCTCTGTCTGATCATCATAGTAACCCTTCAGCTTCTCTGGTGGTTTTCCCACGCGTTTAGCATCACTAGATGTCATGCTGAGATTCCTCAGCCTCTTTGGCAGTTAAGACTCTTCGTCTTCTCTGGCATAGTCAAGCTTATTGTTGGTCACTATAATTGCTTAATTAAATTCAAACAACCAAGTGATACATAAATTATCAACCCAGCGAAGTATTTTTATTTCAAAGATAACCACGCACTATATATGCTCAATTCCAAAAGAAACTTACAGTTGTAGTAAAAGAAGCTATACTAATCACACTTGCTTGAATGAACTGAAGTTCTGAATTAAATCACAGGAAAGCAACCTTCCTATTGCAGATCTTAAAGATTAATCTAAGAATTCTAGATTACATTAAAATAATATTTGCAACAGAAAAGAACACTATTCTGCAATCAGAGAACAGGACCCTTACTCTCAAACAGAGACTTCAGTACTGACACTTTTTCATGAAAACAGTAATGCAGAAAAAGATAACCCTATCTAGCAGAGAACAAGACCATCTAGTTCCTTCCTTTCTAAGAAGGAACCTTAAGCCCTATTTCTATTAGCACTCTTGTGAAATTGAGATTACAGAGAACAGGATAGTCTGATCCCTTCCTTTCTGAGCAGGGACCCTTAACCCAGTCTCTGGCTAACACACTTGCAGGAATAATGGAGATCTACAGAGGACATGATATTCTGATTCCTTCCTTTCTGAGCAGGAACCCTTAACCCAATCTCTGGCTAGCACACTTGCAGTAGTAAATGAAACCTACAGAGGACAGGACGTTCTGATTCCTTCCTTTTTGAGCAGGAACCCTTGACCCAATCTCTGGCTGACACACTTGCAGCAGTAAATGAAATCTACAGAGGAAAGGATGTTCTGATTCCTTCCTTTCTGAGCAGGAACCCTTAACCCAATCTCTGGCTAACACACTTGCAGCAGTAAATGAAACCTACAGAGGACAGGATGTTCTGATTCCTTCCTTTCTGAGCAGGAACCCTTGACCCAATCTCTGGCTGACACACTTGCAGCAGTAAATGAAATCTACAAAGGACAGGATGTTCTGATTCCTTCCTGTCTGAGCAGGAACCCTTAACCCAGTCTCTAGCTAACACACTTGCAGCAGTAAATGAAATCTATAGAGGACAGGATGTTCTGATTCCTTCTTGTCTGAGCAGGAACCCTTAACTGAGTCCCTGGCTAGCATCATAAAATCATCACACAAGATTGCTAATAAAAAGAATTACGAATTTCTTTCAATAAACTAAGACAGCGTCAACAGTGTTTCAGCAAAGTGGAATTCATAAAAAAACAGTGTTTCAGCAAACAAAAGTTAACCAAAGCATAAAGAGAAATTGTATTAACACACTTCTAAACTATGGGTGAATCTTGTGAAGAAGGTGGGCCCTCCCTTCTCACAAGATTCCCCTGGAACGAGAAAGCTAGAGAAAGATACTCAAAGCAGTCTTTTATTCATCTATCAAAATATCATGTTATAGTCTGAAAATGAAGTACACATCTCCCTCTCTCTGAAGCTTTCAATACATAAAACTTGGTCCTTTCGAATGAAGAATTCCCCCTATTTAAAGAGGGAACCCCTTCAATACAATATGTCAAAAATTACAATGTATATCTGAGTCCTATCTTTAGTCGGATCTTCTTTCTAAACCAGAGCAAGATGTTCTGATCTCACACAACAGAAATGCTATTACAGGAGCTGAATGGGATATTTCTGTTACGACTGGAGTAACAACTTCCTCTCGTGGTTGTTGATGTTGTTTCAGCATCGTAATTCGTGGGTTGTTTCAGCCACGTGAATTGCATTCTTGACTGTGTCGGCATTGACCGCTAACTGTAATGGCTTCCTTGTGTTTCAGCATCGTTGGTTATGGCGGTCTCCTCTGTGTTTCAGCATCTGCAACTCTGGACTATATAACATCTTTGTGTCTCAGCATCTGCGACTCTGGACTGTATGACAATTATGTGTTTCAGCAACAGTGACCTCGGACTGTTTAGCCTCTCATTGTTTTAGCAACAGCGACCTTGGACTTGTTGTGACAGTTCTGTGTTTCAACAACAGGGACCTCGGACTGTGTAACAGCTCTGTGTTTCAGCATCAGCGACCTCGGACTGTGTAACAGCTCTATGTTTCAGCATCTGCGAGTTCGGGCTGTATAATAGTTCTATGTTTCAGCATCTGCGACCTGGACTGTGTTTCGGCAATAGGCTTCAAATGCTAGTCTGCAGTCTAATCAATGGTTAAGTACAAAAGTGATGTAAAATATTATGCAAAACAGATTAAACATATAGTAATGAGAAGGGACGTTGTATACCTTTGGAATGGTTAGATGAAGTGGTAGTATGAGTCTAAATACAGGTGATCAAAGGTATAATAGTGGCAAAAAGTATAAGCAAAAAGGTACATTGTGTGGTCCTAACATCCCCCCCCAACTCAAGGTGTTGCATGTCCTCAGGCAACTCACTCTGAATCAAAGTCTGAATACCGACTCTGAGCATGTAAGTTACTCAAGCAGTAACTTTGGGAGGTACTGTCTGTTGGCATTCTGAACCCCTGGACCTGCTGTAATCTTTGCCATGCTGTTGTCTCTGCCTTCTGAGGCAGCTTATAACTGACTTGATATCTTTCTATTGGCAACCAGAGGATGGGAAAGTAAAACCTGTACCCTATCCAGTTTTCAGCACAATGTCTAACACACTGGATGTAGCTGGGTACCCTGGAAATTGCTACTTCTAGGTTGGCAGGACCAAAAGGATGGTGCTCTTGTCTCTTCTCAGTGGATTGCTGCCAAAACAGGTTATTGGCCTGGAGGGCAGGAATCTCTATGGATGTGATGCTATGCTGACAATCTTGGAGCACTTCTGACTGTAGCTGTTGAACATGCTCAGTCACCCCTGGTTGTTTTAAGAACTCATAATATTCTGAAATAAAAGTGGCTTCCCTCTATGGTTCTGGTCTAATCCAGAGGAGGCGATTATCTTCATTGTGATTCACAGCCAAAAAATCATTTTGCCACAAAATTTGACTATAAAGAAAGGAAGTAAATGCTTGAATTTGAACATCCCCAACAAGGGGATTAATGTTTAGCAACCTGTTTTCAAGAATGGCCTCATTATGGAAGTATGACTCACATAAGAGGTGTTGATCCCTAGTAGAGGCTGCTACAAAAGTCTTGACAAAATCTGCTGGTTGTATTACCCCATGGGGTTTACCTTCTATAATTGATTTGATATGGAACCATGTGAGTCTCTCCATGAGAAATAAGGAGTAGTTACAATATGGTTTCCTTGTGGAGAGTAGCTTCTGTACCAAATCAAATATCAGGACCAATCTGCCTTTCAGGTCTCTATTCTTCGTTTTGAGGTCACGAGCTTCCTGGCGTATCTGTTCTGATGCTTCCCAATTTGAGAAAGTGTGATTTATCCAGGTTTGACTGTGCACTTGCAGATGTTTGGCCTGTGTTTCAGCATACTCCTTCTTCCATTTTTGTATTTCTGCATGTTCATCCCATAGCTGAGTCTGTGTTTCAACGTTGGAAGTAGTGGGATTAGGCAAGGTTTGAGTAAATTGTTCCCTGGAAGTGGAGAGATTAATCTGATTGGGAGGTGCAAATTCCTCCATGGGCATTGTTTGCACAACCTTGTTAACAATAGTAGGGACTTCTCTTGCTGCAATGTGTGGTTCAGTCCTGAGCCTGGAAGGGCCTGCTGGTTCTTGTGTTGCAGCAGGTTCAGTCTTGAGCTTGCTAGGGCCTGTTGGTTATTGTGTTGCAGCAGGTTCGGTTTTGAGCTTGGTAGGACCTGCTGGTTCTTGTGTTGCAACAGGTTCTTTATTGACTTCAAAAGGTGAAGGAGTCAGGGTTGCTCCTGGTACTGGTACTTGAACCACCTTATAGCCTGCCTAATAATAAATATCGCCACATTGGCAGCACATATATTCTTTGCATATGCTTTCTGTAGTTTTTTCTGCCAGGGTTGCTATACGGATTGAGGTGTATGAATTGAGTTCCTTCTCATATGCTTCCTTTGCCCTAGCTAACTCCTGCCTATATGCTTCTAGTTCTGACTTTAAAAACTCATTTTCCTGCAAGACAGATGCCATTGTTGCTTCAGGTTGTTGGGAAGGAGCAGCAGGAATGGTAGTTGTTGCTTGTGTTTCAGCTTCTTGGTGAAGGAAAAGTAAAGTTGCAGCACCCTCAACCTCTAAGTCATGTATATCAATTTCAGTATCAGTGGCTGGTTCTTGTGTTTCAGCCACTGAATGGGTAGCTGGTTTTTCAGCCGCTTTGCTTGAGGAGGGTGGTGTTGCAGCATCTTGGGCCTGTGATTCCTGTAATTCCATATGGGTAGCTGGTTGTATTTCAGCTACTTTGCTTGAGGAGGGTGGTGTTGCAGCATCATGGGCCTGTGATTCCTGTAATTCAATGTCAATATCAGTGGCTGGTTCTTGTGTTTCAGCCACTGGATGGGTAGTTGGTTGTGTTTCAGCTACTTTATTTGAAACAAATGATGTCTGGGCGTCTGGTTCCTGTAACTCAATTTCAATGTCAGCGGATGGTTCTTGTGTTTCAGTCGTAGTTGTTTCCTTTGTTTCAGCTATGGCTGGTTCTTGTGTTTCAGCCACTGAGTGGGTAGTTGGTTCTTGTGTTTCAGCTACCCTGTGTGAGACAGATGATATTACAGTATCTGGGGCATCTGGTTCTTGTGTTTCAGTGCTCGTGGTTGGAATAGGCAAAGATCCCGGGATTGGGGAGGTTAAAGGTGTACGGGGTGTCAATCAAATTGGTGGGGACTCTAGGGTAGTGGTCACAAAGGGTGGCCTTGTTGAGCTTCTTGTTCACTTTTTCCGAAAAAAAGGTGGAAAGAGGGGAATTTGCTTCCGTTTTCGGGAAGGTCGTTCTTCAATGATGGGGCAGGAGGGATTATCCGGTTCGGAGTCATCACTTAGGATATGAAGGGAGGGAGTGGAAGACTCTGGTATGGTATGCGACGATTCTGGTATGGTAGGCGGACTATGGGGTATTTCGAGAGAAACTGGGGGGTTTTGTGGTTGCTGCTCCTCAAGAATTTCAGGGACTTCAGCAGCTGGTTCAGGGTTTATGGGTGGATTGTTTAATGGATGGTTATGCTGGGAAAAACCCCTATGGATGAGTAATTGAACGAGACGGTGGTGGGTAAGTGACAGGGTTGTCTCTTTGGCCTTTCTACAGTAATGTGCCATATTCTTCAAACAACTCAACAAATAATAGGGAATATTGACCCGTCTGTTATGCCTTAAATGAGAAAGTAGGAGAAATTTGTGCTGATACACTACCTGGTATCGACCTTTGCAGGTTAGGTAATGCTTGATAAATCTGGCGACTTCCGACCATGGTGGTGGCAATGAGCTGAGATGAACACCCCTTCCTTTTAGTTCAATGTGTTCCTCGGGCAGGAAGAAATTCTGTTGAACAGTCCCAATAATATGTTTTCTGCTAAACATACGAGTGTCGTTCATGGGGAGGCCTGAGACCTCTGCTATGTCTTCCTCTGTTACTGATATCCGCACCCCTTCAATGACAGAATGGTCCTCCTGAAGATTTCGGGCGAACTGTAGGACTTTTTGTTCGTTGTATCCTTGAAGTCTACGGATGTAATTGAGCCACCCTGCCTGCTGGAAGATTTCATACGTTGTTGTGTAGTGTTCCAGCAGCACCGTGGTGGCGGGCTCATTTCGTACGATAGATCCTCCCATGGCTACTGGCTTGGTAAGATACAACGTCGAGAGTTTGTGTATCATCTTCTGCAGAGTGAGTTTTCCAAGCGACATTATGCAGGAATAGTGGTTAAATGCACGAAAGGGTGGTGAATTAGGGATGACGGCGGTGAAATCAGGTGTAATGATGGTATCGTGAATTTGATGTGTACTTCCCCTCCTGTCAAGTGTGGTTAATACTAATTGCACTTGAATAGTCATAATGACGTAGAACCTTCTCATTAACTATAGCCTAACTGAATTACATAAAATTTACATACCTTGCCTTACCATTTGATTTGTTCTGCAAATAACATATCATGTCTGTCAGTGGTAGTCCTGTTGTGGCAGAAACTTTTGAATTATGTCGAGTATTTGCTGTCTAGAAGGTCGAACTATAATCTGAGGGTGTAAAATCTTGCTAACAGACGATGGTGAAAGACTAGTGTTTCGGCAACAGAGACAGATGAAACTGTAGATGAAGAACTGCTAAGCAATGGTGTTTCATCATTTGAAGAAAGTCAAGAGTGCAGAATGGTGGTGTTTCAGCATCGGAAGAAAGAAAAAGTGTTGAATAGTGGTGTTTCAGCATCGGGAAAAACAAAAAGTGTTGAACAGTGGTGTTTCAGCATCAGAAGGGGAAAGGCAAAACAATTGCTGGACGGAGTTGTTTTGTCGATGAAAAATGGTAAGGAAGTGGCAGACTGGAGTGTTTTGGGAGTGGGAAGAATAAAAAGTGTTGAACAGTGGTGTTTCAACATCAGGAAAAATGATGAAGGGTTGTTGACAACAATGTTTCAGCAACAAAAATGAAGGGTTGCTGGTAAAGGTGTTTCAGCAACAGAAGGGAAGAGGTGAAACAATTGCTGGACAGAGTTGTTTCGTCGATGAAAATGGTGAGGAAATGGTGGACTGTGGGTTACCGAGTCGTGATGGGGAAAAGGTGTAAGTTAAATGAAGGAAAGGGAGTGGATTGATGACAGTGGTGTTTCGGCAACAGAGAAGAGTCAAAAGTGGGGAACGGTGATGATTCAGCGGTGGAGGCAAGTCAAGAGTGTTGAATGGTGGTGTTTCAGCATCAAAAGAAAGTCAACAGTGCTCATCAGTGGTGTTTCAGCATCGTGAGAGTCAACAGTGCTCATCAGTGGTGTTTCAGCATCGTGAGAGTCAAGAGTGTTGAGCAGTGGTGTTTCAGCATCGTGAAATCTTGTCTCTTTGAAGTAGGATCGCCCTCTCCTAGTGGTTATGCTGCGATCGGGATTCTGCAAAAATCGACTGTAGCATGGTATTTCTTGACAGGGATTATTAGTAAATAAAATCTAATCTAATCTAATACTAAAGAAAATTAACTTAAAGAAATTAATTGCTATTAGGGGTAGAAACCCCCTCAACAAAAAGAAAGTGGGCGTCTGCCATGCATGTGGCCTTAAAATCTTCTTTAGAAATAGGTCGCTGGTACAGACGGAGCCGATGACCATTTACAAGTAGCGGAGTTCTGGAGTCATCGATTGTGAGGAGCCTTATTGTTCCATTGGGGAAAACTGTATCTACTTTGTAAGGTCCAAGCCATCTTGTACGCAGTTTCCCTTGAAATTCTTTGAACCGGGAATCATACAGTAGGGCCCAATTACCTTTTTGGAACTGTTTGTTCTTGATATTTTTGTCATGCCATTGTAATCTTTGTTGTTGAATTATGGTTGTTTGTTGAATGGCATCTAATCTTTTCTCCTCTAGTTCATTAAGCTGCTGCAACCTGGCTGTCTGTGCATCGGTTAGATCAAGGTTGACAGCTAAAGCAGTCCTGAAGGTTTTTATCTCAAATTCCATAGGGAAAACATCACTCTTTCCATAGACTAATTCATAGGGAGAAAATCCTGTAGTATTTCTCTAGGTAGTTATGTAGGCCCATAGTGCTTCAAGGAGCCTGTAGGACCAATCCTTTCTACTTTCCTTCACTGTTTTTGTGAGAATGGATTCTATTACTTTGTTTGTGCTTTCCACCTGTCCATTAGCTTGGGGGTGGTATGCTGTAGTCATTCTCTGCTGAATATGATACTTCTGAAGGGTGGCTTTGAACCCATGAGAGTTGAAAGGAGGTCCTCCATATGTAACTATTTCTCTTGGCATTCCAAATCTGGTGAAGATGTCTTTAAATAAGAAATCTATAACTGCTTCTTCAGTCGCTCTGTGGAGTGCCTTGGCTTCCACCCATTTAGTCATGTAGTCTGTGCAGACCAGTATATAAACTTTTTGATTGGATGGAGGGTTGATGGGTCCTATGAACTCTAAGGCCCATCTTTCAAATGGTTCAAGTACTACCTGGGGGTTTAATGGAATTTCATCTCTATGATTAGGTTGGCCTACTCTTTGGCAGCTATCACAGGCCTTGACATATTTCTTTGCATCTTTGAAGAGTGACGGCCAATAGTACCCCATCCTTAGAATTTTGTGTGTTGTTCTTTTGTCAGCAAAATGCCCTCCACAAGGGCCATCCTGACAAGCTTTCAATAGATCATACACCTCATATTTTCTAATACACCTTTGAATCTCTTGATCAACTCCTGTATGGAAAAGGTACCCATTTATCCAACTATACCGAGCACTTTGATGAATAATACTTTTATTCTCTCGGTAGGATAGGTGTGATGGTAACTTCCCTGCAACCAAGTAGTTAGCAATATCTGCATACCAAGGTGAGTGAGCAGAAACTGCAAATAAATATTCATCAGGAAAGGAATCATCTACTGGGGTATCATCATCAGGTGTCAATCGAGAAAGGAAATCAGCAACTACATTCTCTTTTCTTGGCCTATCTACAATTGTAATATCAAATTCTTGCAATAATAATAGCCATCTGGTGACTCTAGCATTTGTGATAGGTTTATTCATTAAATACTTGATAGTTGAGTGATCAGTATGGACAAAAATAGAATAGCCAGTAATGTAATGTCTAAATTTATTAATTGCATAAATAACTGCTAAGAATTCCTTCTCGGTGACTGTATAATTAAGTTCAGCAGGGGTCATATTCTTGTTGATGAAATATATAGCATAAGGGAGGTGATCTTCTTCCTTTCCCAAGACAACTCCTATAGCAGTGTCTAAATCATCAGAGGATATGTGAAAGGGAAGTGTCCAATCAGGTCCTCTAAGGATAGGAGCTGTAGATAACTGATGTTTAAGTGTATTAAATGCTTCTTGACAGAAATTAGTCCATTTGAATTCAACATTTTTCATCAGTAAAACAAACAGGGGGGGAGCTATTTTGGAAAAGTTCTTAATAAATATTCTGTAGTATCCAGCATGTCCTAGAAAGCTTATTACCTCTGTTTGGGTTTTGGGGGTAGGGAGATCCTTAATGACTTGTATTTTGGATGGGTCTACCTGAATTCCTTGAGATGAGATAAAATGCCCAAGCACTATTCCTTCACTCATCATCATATGGCATTTTTCTGTACTTAAGGAAAGTTGGGCTTGTATGCATCGTTTGAGTACCTTCTCAAGGTTTTCCAGTGCTTCCTGAAAAGAAACACCATAAGGAGTAAAGTCATCCATAAAAATTTCCATAGATTCATTAAGCATATCAGAAAAAATTCCTAAGACTACCCTTTGAAAAGTTGTTGGTGCATTACATAGTCCAAATGGGAGGACTCTATAAGCAAAGGTTCCCCAAGGGCTAGTAAAGGTGGTTTTATCTTGATCTTGAGGTGCAATTTTAATCTGGTTGTACCCACTGAAACCATCTAGAAATGAGAAGAATTTCTTCCCTGACAAATTATCTAACACTTGATCAATGAATGGTAGGGGAAAGTGATCTTTCTGAGTGGCTTTATTTAAAGCTCTGTAATCCACACATACTCTCCAATTCCCGTTCTTCTTAGGGACTATTACTAATGGGGCACCCATTCACTGTCTAATATAGGATAGATAAACCCTGCATTGAGCAGTTTTTCTTTGAGAATTTCTCTTAAGTTGGGGTTCATTCGTCGCTGAGGTTGACAAATTGGTCGATAGTCTTCCTTAATATATATTCTATGAGTACATAACTCAGGAGAGATTCCTTTCATATCTGTGTAATCCCATGCGAATAATTGTTTATTTCCCCGAAGTAACTTCGTTAACTGTTGTGTTTCAGCATCTGTCAAATGAGGGTTTATATTCAATGTTTTGCCAAGTTCGATTTCGATTGGTATGCTTTTGGAGGAGATGGTTTTAGGTGTTTGAGGTGGGCTTCCCGAATTGAGATTTTCTTGATTGTCAGACTCCAACAGTGCAGTTAATTGATTATGAATTTCTGGAGTGACAGAGGATGGATCGCAAATAAAATTATTGATAATTTCATCCTCGGTAGAGTCGTTCAGGCTTAAATCTTGTTTAATAGTCAAAAGAGGTTGAGTAGGTTGATCCTCAAAATCTACCCATACAGAATTATCATTATTAGCCAGGGGTGTAGCATGAGGATAAAGTGTAAGCTACTTAGTTTCATAACCATTTGAAATCGTCATTGATCTTGATCTACAGCTAATAAAGGCATCTGTTGTGGCTAGCCAAGGTCTACCCATAATTAGAGGGTGGCCCCCCAACTTTGTTTTGGGTTGCAGCACTGTAAAGTCGACTGGATAATTCCAAGATTCCATAGAGATACTGAGGTCTTCAATGACTCCTTCTGGTTTAATTGTGGAACGATCAGCCAATTCTAGGATAGTAGGGGTTTCTCTGACTTCATCTTGTAATTGTAGCATCTGTAAGGTTTCTAAAGTCATGATATTGATGGTTGCACCAAGGTCTACCAGGACTCGAGGGATTATCATTTTTCCAACTTGTACTGTAACGGTAGGGTGGCCAGGATCACCATATTTGACTGGGGGAGTTTTACCTGACATTAGTGCAGACAGGTCTCCCATAAAATGGACTGTAAGGGGATCCTTAGTTTTCCTACCAGGCTTTTTGACACAGATATCTCGCATTGTCCTAGCATAGATTGGTACATCTCGGAGTGCTTGCAGTAAAGGAATTTTAACATATAAATTCTGTAGTTCCCCTAGAAGATTAAAGGTTGGTGGTTCAGGTGTTTTAGTTAAGACTAAACGCTCAGGAAATGGTGGTGGTGTTGTTTCAGTAGCATTGTTAGAGGATGATTGTACCTTTTCAGGTACATCATGCTCTTTTGTTTCCTCTTTATTAGAAGAGGTAACATCAGCTATTGTAGGTTCCACTATTCTTCCAGATTGAAGATGAATATCATTGCATTGTGCAGGGAGAATATAAAGTGTAGGCTGATTATAAATATCAATGCACTGGACAACTTTATTATTTGGGTTGGGGTTAGGTTGTACAGGTAGCTGGGGTCTTATTGTTTGGTTAATTGGAGGAGTACCTGCTGGTAAGGAGAGTGTTTGTGGGAGTTGAGGTAATTGATTTTGAAAGGAGGGTTGTTGTCCTCTCCAATTTTGATTCCACTGATTCTGATATGGATGTTGTTGTTGTGGAGGCCAAGAGGTCCATATTGAGGGATCAACAAAGGGTGGGTTGTTTTGTTGCATGGGTGGGTACGTTTTTTTCATGGGTGGGTAAGTTTGTTGCATGGATGTATAGTTCATTTGATTAGTGTATTGCATCTGATTGAAGGGGGGGTAACTCATTTGATTGAAAGCAGAATAATTATTCCAACGGTTAAATGGCATATTAAAGTTCATACCTTGTCCCCTCGGTTGCCATTGTCTCCTTTGTGTCATTAGATAGATAGCTTCAGCTTCTTTTTCCATTGGTTGTAATGCTACCTTGATCCCTGGTAAAGATGGAAAATTTTGGGTATCATGATATTTATCGCAGATAGTGCAGATTGGCTTTCTGTCCAGTGGACATTCTCTTTTTGGATGGTTATCTCTGCATTGAGGACAAAAGATAGACAAGGCTTCTTCTGCTTCTGCTTGCTTTTTCTTAATCTGCAGGGTATCTATTTGTGAGGCAAAAGAGCTTAACATTTCAGTTTTAAAATCTTCAAGCAAATTACCTATCTCAGCTCTTGTTGCTCCCCCGCTGACTGATTTTTGGACTCTAGAAAATGTAGTGTCCCTGCTATTTAATCTGTTTCTTGAAGCTCCCCTTGAACATCTTTTGCATAAATTGACAATTTCATCATATGATTCCTTGGATATGTCCCCTTTCCCAAGCATATTTAGCATATCCAGAGAGTCATCCCTTACCCCTTTTAATAAAATAGTTTTGAGAATATCCTTACTTACATTGGGATGATTGGATCTTTGTAGATTGTATTGTAGCCTTTCTACAAAGTCTTCTAGATTCTCTCCTTCTTTCTGCATCATTTTGAATAGTTCCTCCCTCTTTTCTCTTGTCCGGCAGTAGTCCTGGTATTTGTTCAGGAATTTCTATTTCATTTGGTCCCATGTCGTGATTACATGGCCTCCAAGACTCATAAACCATCTTAGTGCATTCCCTTTTAGTGTTGCTGGAAATAAATTTAGTTTCTGAGCATTAGAAACGTAATCATAGCTTCTACACAATATATCAAACTCAAACAGAAATTCATCAGGATCCTCTGAGGATAAACCATGAAAATTAGGCAATGATGAGAGTGGAATGTTTTTCATGGGGCTGCTCCTCTAGGGAGATCACCAATAGGAAATCCTAATGTAGAAAAAGAATTTTCATCTTTTACCTCTCCTTTAGGATCTACCTGTTCTTCATGATGCAATCGTTCATTATACTCATCCATGTTTTCTTCTGTCTACTCCCCTGCTGCGCTTGCTCTGTCCTCAATGTCTCCTACTGGATTTTGGACTATCTCTAGACTCCAAACTTCTTTCCCTGTTCCAAAAGCTGCTTGGAATGAAGGCTGGGAGTTTTGTCTTTGAAATTTTGGTCGTTGAGCAGCAGATTCGGACTTTGATAGGATCTCGTCGATGTAAGTCTTTCTTCCTCCTTTTCCTTTTCCCTTGCCACCTGTAGGGTTAGTATCCTTGGGGTTTTTCATGCAATCTTTTTATCTAAAGAAAAAAATCATAAGTGCCTTTGAAATCTATAGCTACCTTCCCCGGCAACGACGCCAAAATGTTGGTCACTATAATTGCTTAATTAAATTCAAACAACCAAGTGATACATAAATTATCAACCCAGGGAAGTCTTTTTATTTCAAAGATAACCACGCACTATATATGCTCAATTCCAAAAGCAACTTACAGTTGTAGTAAAAGAAGCTATACTAATCACACTTGCTTGAATGAACTGAAGTTCTGAATTAAATCACAGGAAAGCAACCTTCCTATCGCAGATCTTAAAGATTAATCTAAGAATCCTGGATTACATTAAAATAATATTTGCAACAGAAAAGAACACTATTCTGCAATCAGAGAATAGGACCCTTACTCTCAAATAGAGACTTCAGTACTGACACTTTTTCATGAAAACAGTAATGCAGAAAAAGATAACTCTATCTAGCAGAGAACAAGACCATCTAGTTCCTTCCTTTCTAAGCAGGAACCTTAAGCCCTATTTCTGTTAGCACTCTTGTGAAATTGAGATTATAGAGAATAGGATAGTCTGATCCCTTCCTTTCTGAGCAGGGACCCTTAACCCAGTCTCTGGCTAACACACTTGCAGGAATAATGGAGATCTACAGAGGACAAGATATTCTGATTCCTTCCTTTCTGAGCAGGAACCCTTAACCCAATCTATGGCTAGCACACTTGCAGCAGTAAATGAAACCTACAGAGGACAGGATGTTATGATTCCTTCCTTTCTGAGCAGGAACCCTTGACCCAATCTATGGCTGACACACTTGCAACAATAAATGAAATCTACAGAGGAAAGGATGTTATGATTCCTTCCTTTCTGAGCAGGAACCCTTAACCCAATCTCTGGCTAACACACTTGCAACAGTAAATGAAACCTACAGAGGATAGGATGTTATGATTCCTTCCTTTCTGAGCAGGAACCCTTGACCCAATCTTTGGCTGACACACTTGCAGCAGTAAATGAAATCTACAGAGGACAGGATGTTCTGATTCCTTCCTGTCTGAGCAGGAACCCTTAACCCAGTCCCTGGCTAGCATCATAAAATCATCACACAAGATTGCTAATAAAAAGAATTATGAATTTCTTTCAATAAACTAAGACAGATTCATTAGTGTTTCAGCAAAGTGGAATTCATAAAAAAATAGTGTTTCAGCAAACAAAAGTTAACCAAAGCATAAACAGAAATTGTATTAACACACTTCTAAACTATGGGTGAATCTTGTGAAGAAGGTGGGCCCTCCCTTCTCACAAGATTCCCCTGGAACGGGAAATCTAGAGAAAGATACTCAAAGTAGTCTTTTATTCATCTATCAAAATATCATGTTACAGTCTAAAAATGAAGTACACGTCTCCCTCTCTCTGAATCTTTCAATACATAAAACTTGGTCCTTTCGAATGAAGAATTCCCCCTATTTAAAGAGGAAACCCCTTCAATACAATATGTCAAAATTACAATGTATATCTGAGTCCTATCTTTAGTCGGATCTTCTTTCTAAACCAGAGCAAGATGTCATGATCTCACACAACAGAAATGCTATTACAGGAGCTGAATGGGATATTGTTGTTACGGCTGGAGTAGCAGATTCCTCTCGTGGCTGTTGATGTTGTTTCAGCATCGCAATTCACGGGCTATTTCAGCCACGTGAATTGCGTTCTTGACTGTGTCGGCATTGACCGCTAACTGTAACGGCTTCCTTGTGTTTCAGCATCGTTGGTTCTGGCAGTCTCCTCTGTGTTTCAGCATCTGTAGCTCTGGACTATATAACAGCTCTATGTCTCAGCATCTGTGACTCTAGACTGTATGACAGTTTTGTGTTTCAGCAACAATGACCTCGGACTGTTTAACCTCTCAGTGTTTCAGCAACAGCGACCTTGGAATTGTTGTGACAGTTCTGTGTTTCAGCAACAGGGACCTCGAACTGTGTAACAGCTCTGTGTTTCAGCATCAGCGACCTCAAACTGTGTAACAGCTCTGTGTTTCAGCATCTGCGAGTCCGGGCTGTATAATAGTTATGTGTTTCAGCATCTGCGACCTGGACTGTGTTTTGGCAACAGGCTTCAAATGCTAGTCTGCAGTGTAATCAATGGTTAAGTACAAAAGTGATGTAAAATATTATGCAAAACAGAGTAAACGTATAGTAATGAGAAGGGACGTTGTATACCTTTGGAATGGTCATATGAAGTGGTAGTATGAGTCTAAATACAAGTGATCAAAGGTATAATAGTGGCAAAAAGTATAAGAAAAAAGGTACATTGTGTGGTCCTAACACTTATAATTTCTACTTTAGTTACAAACTTCAATGCTCATCCACTTGTCAGTCCCTCTAAGAATCATTTTCATTCACTGGAAGAAGCTTGGAGACCCTTTAGCTCCTCTGACGATCACACAGAGGTCTCTTCAAATCCTTTGGCAGAGACCATCAATGGTTTCCGGCAGTTAGACTGCGAGGAGCAACATTAGCCCTCCGATCATGCCCAAAATCCCCTGCACCGTTGGATTGACTTCATGTGATCTTGCGTTTATTTCACCAATTCACATTTCAATATTTCAGGATCCCTGTGGTAAATATTCCGTTACTCTCCATGTCTCGATCCCCGAAACTCTGAAATGGAGCTTGTCTAAACTAGCTCCTTCCTTCATCTTCCACCGATGTGACCAATGGTTGCGACCACAGGTTGAGCCAAAATGTGTTTCACTTTTCAGCATTTTGGGATTTCGGCATTCCTATGGTAGAGTTTCTTGACACTCCATGTCCGGATATTCGAAGCTTCGAAATGGAGTCGGATCAACGATCCACACTCTAGATGATTCGAGGGTCCACATCTCTTCACGATTTTTCATATCGCGATTTTGGGGTTCATGACTTCGAGACTCCTATGGTAGGATTTCTTGACATCTCCATCTCCCAATTTCTAAAACTTTGAAAGGGATTCGGATCAATAGTCCACACTCTAGATGATTTGACGGTCCAGATCTCTTCGTGATTTCGAGGTTCGTGACTTCGGGACTCCTATAGTAGGAGTTCTTGACATCTCCATCTCCCGATTTCCAAAAGTCTGAAGTGATCGGAGGACTCACATAACCCCTTGAGATGGAGGGTTGACGAGATTTCGGCGTTTCACATTTTGCGATTTCGGGACTCCTGTTGTAAAGAACCTTGAAATTTCCATCTCCCGATATCCGAAATCCCGATAGCCAAAACTCTGAAATGGAGTTTGACCAATCATATCAGCGTTTCACATTTCGCGATTTCGGGACTCTTGTTGTAAAGAGCCTTGACATTTCCATCTCCCAATATTTGAAATCTCGATAGCCAAAAATCCAAAATGGATTTTGACCAATACTTCGATATTGTCATTCGATCATTGTTGCATTGTTGGTCTTCCTGAACTTATCGACTCTGTGTGGTTGTGCTGCTGGTCTTCCTGAAATTACTTATGTTCTTGTTTTTCCATCGATGCCATCAATGACAGGAATAATCTGATCTTTCCATAGGAATAATTTGACCTTGCCATCAATGACAAGAATACTCTGCCTGTTAAACATTCCAACCATCATACTCTGCCTTCTGTTTGAAAACATGCCAACAATCTCCCCCTTTGTCATTGATGGCAACCCCATGATGCAACTACACCACTGTAACATCTTGAAATCATCACACTTTCTCCCCCTTTGACATCAATGTCAAAGAAGAGACATGCTCCCCCTGAGATGTTGCAGTAATTTTAGAAGGCATTAGATATTCAAACAATACAAAACTCCCCCTAACAAGATGGACTCTTTTAGGTGTGAGACGAAATGACACCAAGCTTCTATCGAAGATATTCAAAAGGTGTCTTAGCTAGGGGTTTAGTAAAGATGTCTGCAATATGTTCTGTGGTTGGAATGTACTGGACCTGAACAACCTGATTAGTGACCTACTCTCTCAGAAAATGGTATTTTATGGGAATATGCTTGGTCTTAGAGTGGAATACAGGATTCTTAGACACACTGATGGCACTAGTATTATCACGATGAATTGGGATCGGTGCAGCATATTTTACCTCCAAGTCTGCAAGTGTCTAAATCATCCATAATACCTGAGTGCAACAGGTAGCAGCAGCAACATAATCTGCCTCTGTGGTTGATAAAGAAATGGAACCTTGCTTTTTACTAAGCCATGCTACTAATGAGTCACCCAGGAAGAATGCTCCTCCACTGTTGTTTTTTCTCTCATCAACACAGTTTGCCCAATCTGCATCTGAATAAGCAGTTAACTGAAAATTTTGATTTTTGGGATACCACAGACCATAAGTCATTGTTTCTTTCAAATACCTAAATATTCTTTTGACAGCTAGTAAGCGACTTTGTTTAGGTGCAGACTGATATCTTCCAACCATTCCTACAGCATGCATTATGTCTGGGCGAGATGATGTGATGTACAACACGCTACCTATCATTGACCTATATGAACGTTGATCAACATTAGGTGAGTCATCATCCTTGCTTAATTTGTAGCCAGTAATGATAGGTGTGCCCATAGGTTTAGAATCTTCCATTTGAAACCTTTTCAACATTTCTCTTAGATATTTTTCTTGAGAAATGAACATCCCTTCAGACCTCTGAGTAATTTGCAGACCAAGAAAAAATGGCAGTTCTCCTATCATGGACATTTCAAACTCAGATTCCATGGCAGAAGCAAACCATTGTACCAATGGATCCTTATTACATCTGAAGATGATGTCATCCACATAGACCCTCATACGATGAGCACATTATTATCCTCTATTTTAATATACAGATTGTTGTCAGTTGTTCCTCTCTTGAACCCTTTGTCTTTAAGATACGTATCCAGTCTGTGATACCAGGCTCGAGGGGCTTGTTTTAACCCATATAAATATTTCTTCAGCTTGCATACTAAGTCAGGGTTATCAGTCAGTTTGAAACCCTTTGGTTGTTCCATATAGACTTCTTCACTTAAATCTCCATTTAGAAAAGCTAACTTGACATCTATTTGATAGAATTTAAACCTTTTATGACAAGCATAGGCAAGAAACATTCTAATAGCTTCTAATCTTGCTATGGGTGAAAATGTTTCATCATAATCTAGTCCTTCTATCTGAGCATATCCTTTACAGACTAACCTTGCTTTGTTCCTGACAACTTGTCCTTTCTCATTCAACTTATTCTTAAAGATCCATCTGGAGCCAATGACATTTTTACCTTCGGGTCTATGAACCATCTCCCACATATTGTTTTTCTCAATCTGATCAAGTTCATCATTCATTGCTTTAACCCAGTGATCATCTTTGTTGGATTCATTGAAATTTTTGGGTTCCAACATGGATATGAAAGCTATATGAGATTGTTCGGTGGTTTTGATTAGCTTTCTCCCAGTTTGTACACCTTTGTCTTTTTCTCCAATTATCTGACTTGCAGGATGATTCTTTTGAATGATTCTAGAGGAGGAATTTGAAGTTGACTGCTGATTTGAGTCTGTCTAAGTGTCCGAGTATTGATCTGATTCAGAGTCTTCATTTTCTGATTCTTGGACCTGTTCATCTTCAACTTCAGCTGTGTCTTCTGTAGAAGACTCATTTCTCTACATCTCTCTTGTTGGGATTCCTTCATCAACTTTTACATCAATACAGTCAACCATTTTATGCAACCTCTTATTATAGCATCTGTATCCTTTACTATTTGTAGCATACCCCAAGAAGATACCTTCATCAGCCTTGTCATCATATTTTCCAAGGTTTTCATCATTATTCTTTATGTAGCATTTACTCCCAAAGACTTTGCAGTGTTTAATTGAAGCAAGTCTTCCAAACCACAGTTCATAAGGTGTCTTGTCACTTTGCGGTCTGAGGTGGGATTTGTTAAGAACATGGACTGATGCGTGTATTGCTTCTACCCAGTAGGTTTGACCAATGTTCTTCTCATTCATCATTGACCTGGCCATTTCCTGCACTGTTCTGTTTTGCCTCTCAACTACTCCATTTTGTTGTGGAGTTCTTGGGATTGTGTATTCTCTCTTGATCCCATGCTCATTGTAGAATTCCTTGAAGTATCTTGACATAAACTCTCCTCCCTAGTCTGATCTTACTACCTTTAACCTCTTCCTTGTTTGACTCTCGGTTAAAGCCTTAAATATTTTAAACTTCTCAAATGCTTCAGTTTTTTCTTTGATAAAGGCAACCCAAGTAAGTCTGGAGTAATCATTGATAATTAGCATGAAGTAGTTTTCTTTCCCTGTGCCTTCCTATCTTGATGGTCCACATAAATCCATATGAACTAGTTGGAGTGGTTTTTTTGTTGAAGTAAAACTCTTGGACTTAAACTGTGTCCTGTTTTTCTTCCCTACTTGGCAGGGTTTACACATTGAATCTTGGGGCTTTGATATCCTCAAAATATATTTTACTACCTCGAGTTTGTTGAGTTTGATTAAGTGGTCAAAGTTTAGATGTCCAAGTCTCCTATGCCATAACCAACTTTCATCATGTTTGCTTAGATGACATTCTTCTCTATTTTCTTTCAGCACATATACATTATTTTCTATCCTTATGCCTTTGGCCACCACTTGTCCTGAGGTTATAGATTTTATCTTGCAGTCCTTCAACGTGAACACCACTTCACATCCTCTGTCACACATTTGACTTACACTGAGTAGATTATGTTTCATCCCATCTACAAGTAGAACATCTTGGGTTTTTCCTTTTCCATTACTTAAGCTCACCATTCCTTTGCCCTTTATTTTCCCTGGAACATCATTTCCAAAGGTTACGTTTCCTGATTTTCTTTCACTTAGAGATAGAAACTTGCCTTTGTCTCCCATCATGTGTTTGGAGCATCCATTGTCTATATACCAAGGTTTCATTTTTATTTGAGCGGACAACACTAATCCACACTAGTCACTTTCCTTCTTCATCCAAAACTTGACATTTTCAGCAGGGGATTTCGAATCTGGTTCATATTCCCTTAAATGACAGTCAATAGATTTGTGTCCATAGCTATGACAGATGTAGCATTCAATCTCATTGTTCAACAGGTCAAACTTATTGGTGCAGCATTGTCTACTCATTGACTTTTGATTATTTCTTGACCTCTTTAGTTGCATGTCCCTGGACTTAATTTGGCAATTGGCAATCTGTGAAGGTTTGTTACTTGGCTGCATCATTCTTTGTTGTGGCAAGTATTTATTCCTTTGAAATCCTAATTGCCCATGTCTAAGTCTTAAGGAACAATTTACAGCTTTGTGACCAAAGTTAGAACAGTAGAAACAATAGCCATAGAAAAATTCTTTGTACCTGGAAAATGGTTTTCTTCTTTGAGCAAATCGATTTCTTCCTTGTTGATGATGTCTTTCAGCAGAGAGCGCATTGTTTCTTCGTTCTACAGATTCAGTCCTGGCACCTTTTTCTTTACTCGTCCTGGGCGGTTGATTGTCTTCCTTTGTTTCTGGAGGTTTGTTATTGTCATTGGTTGTACTTTTGACAAACTTGATGGGTTCTTCATTTGATGGCTTGCCACTACTTGATTCCTCTTCATAACCCAAGCCAGTTTTCAGCTTTTGATTCCTTTGTTGATTCAGAATGGTGGCTAATCCTTCTGAGGCTTTGATACTTGATAGATTCTGATTATACAAGGCTTGAAACTTCTCCGTTTATTTCCTCATTTTCACTACTTCTTGTTGTAATGCTTCACATCTTGCCTTCTTTTCTGATAGCTATTGTTTCAGAATCTCTTCGATTTTCTTTACCTCTTCCAAATCTACTTTTAGTAGGACAAGGTCTTCATTAGATTATTTACTGTCTTTCTCAAACTATATCAACAATTGTCTTTACTTTTTGTTCTTGATTCTTAGTCTGTCAATCTCTTCCAATGCACTGATCAGTGCTCCTTCCATGTCAACCACATCTTCTTCTTCATTAACATCACTCCCTGTGTTGTTATTGTCATAGTCCTCTTTGGACATAAGTATGAAGTCATTTAGTTTATCTTCAATAGATGAATCATTGTCTTCATCATCTGAAGGATCATCATCATTGTTTACGCAAAGACTTTTCTTCTTAAAGTTATTTTCTTTAAAGAAATTTCTGTGTTTGTATTTTTCCTCATCATCACAAGTCTGATCCTTTCCTTTGTGGGGACATTTATTTGCAAATGACCTATCCTACCACAGTTGAAGCATTTGAAAGGAAGTTTACCTTTGTATTTTCCTGATCCCTTCTTCAGTCTCTTCACAAATTTTTCTTCAATTTCATCGGGCTCAGAATCCTCATTCTTGTCTGCCTTAAATGATGCTTCTCTAGAGGTGGGTTTATCTTTAACTATTCTCATTTCATATGCAGTAAATGTTCCTAGAAGTTGATCAAACTCCAAGTTTTTTAGATCATTAAGTTCTTCTATAGCAGAGACCTTCGGGTTGAACCTATCTGGGACATATCTCAAGATTTTGTGAACTAAAGAAGGTTCCTCAATTGTTTCACCAAGTGCCTTCATTGCATTTACCATTTCTTCTACTCTCAGAAAATATTTTCCAATAGTTTCATCTTTCTTCATCTTCAGCTGTTCAAACTGTATTCTATAGGTTTGAAGCTTGGCATCCTTTACCTTTTCATTACCTTCATAACTGCTAATGAGTTTGTCCCACATTTCTTTGGCAGATCCTAGGTGCATAACTTTCACGAATTTTGCTTCAGCAAGCCCACTCAAGATAGCATTCATAGCCTTAGCGTTGAAGCTAAATTCTAGCTTGTCATCCTTATTAGCTAGCACAATTGGCTTTACATAACTAGTGTCTACCACATCCCAGACATCTGCACCTAAAGCCATTATGTAGGTTCTCATTATAACTTTCCAGAAGGCAAAGTTTGTTTCATTGAATAGTGGGGCCTTATTGGTTGAATTTCCTTCATGGCTTGACATGTTTAAGCTCTAGGATAAAAGGGGCCAGCTCTGATACCAATTGTTGGAAAACTGAGAGGGGGGGTGAATCAGTTGCTACCGTGCTTAAACAATCATGCTTCTTTTAAAATCTTTACAAGGCACTCAATGATTATCACAATAATGCAGGGAAATAAACAATGGCACATTCAGCATCAGTCACATATGTGAGAAACATAGAGACAGATATTTCCCAAGGAAACCCATACAGGGTAAAAACCTATTCTTCTTTATATGATAAGTATTATTTACATTCTTTACATTATCATACATATGAGCACCAACTCATTGTGAGGCTACAACCTCTGTTTTTGCAAGCTGCAACTTGCTGAGAGCACCAACTTTCTGTTTTCTCTAGCACCCACTAGAAGGAAGTGCCAACTCCCTAGTTTCTCTAGCACCAACTAGAAGGAAGCACCAACTCCCTGGTTTCTCTAGCACCAACTAGAAGGAGGCTACAACTACCTAGTTTCTCTAGCACCAACTCCCTGGTTTATCTAGCACTAACTAGAAGGAAGCTACAACTCCCTGTGTTCAAGCACCCACTTGAACCTCTGAGGACACGAGTCCTCCCTAGCACCTCCCTACCACCCTGGATTATAAATATGAAATACTGAAACCTATTACAGTGATATAGTGTTCAATAACAGCTTACCAGTCTCATCATTGTTCTGCAAGATTTTGCTACTCAGTCTTCCTCACTGTCTTCCTGCATGCATCTGTTGCCCATTCTGTTCTTTAGGATTTTGTGCTCTGTGTGTCATTCCCATTCAATGCATTTTTTGTTTCCTGTCCATTTCAACTGCTGCACCACCCTTTTACTTCTTCACACCTGCATTACTTCACCTTAGCAACAACAACGTCATCACTTCTATGTGACATGTACTTATAGCTTCTGTGCACCTTATGCATGTAACGTATGCCATGCCTCTACCTGTTCACACCGCGTTAATCTATTACACATATCGAGTGCTCTGTCTGATCATCATAGTAACCCTTCATCTTCTCTGGCAGTTTTCCCACACGTTCAGCATCACTGGATGTCATGCTAAGATTCCTCAGCCTCTCTGGTAGTCGAGACTCTTCGTCTTCTCTGGCATAGTTGAGCTTATACTTTCTGCTTCAATTACAAACTTCAATGCTCATCCACTTGTCAGTCCCTATAAGAATCTTCTTCAATCACTGGAAGAATCTTGGAGACCCTTCAGCTCCTCTAGCGATCACACAGAAGTCTCTTCAAATCCTTTGGCAGACACCATCAATGGTTTCCAGCAGTTAGACTGCGAGGAGAAACATTAGCCCTCCGATCGTGCCCAAAATCCCTTGCACCGTTGGATTGACTTCATGTGATCTTGTGTTTATTTTGCCAATTCTCATTTCGGTATTTCAGGATCCCCGTAGTAAATATTTCATTACTCTCCATGTCTCAATCCCCGAAAGTCTGAAATGGAGCTTGTCTAAACTAGCTCCTTCCTTCATCTTCCGCCGATGTGACCAATGGATGCGACCACAAGTTGAGCCAAAACGTGTTTCGCTTTTCGGCATTTCGGGATTTCGGCATTCCTATGGTAGAGTTTCTCAATGCTCCATGTCCTGATATTCGAAGCTCCGAAATGGAGTCGGATCAACGGTCCACACTCTAGATGATTCGACGGTCCAGATCTCTTTGTGATTTCACATATCGTGATTTCGGGGTTTGCAACTTTGGGACTCCTATGGTAGGAGTTCTTGACATCTCCATCTCTCGATTTCTGAAACTCCGAAAGAGAGTCGGATCAACAGTCCACACTCTAGATGATTTGACGGTCCAGATCTCTTCGCGATTTCGCATATCGCAATTTTAGGATTCGCGACTTCGGGACTCCTATAGTAGGATTTCTTGACATCTCCATCTCCCGATTTTTGAAACTTTGAAGTGATCGGACGGCTCACATAACCCCCTGAGATGGACGGTTGACGAGATTTCAGCATTTCGCATTTCGGGATTTCGGGACTCATGTTGTAAAGAACCTTGACATTTCCATCTCCCGATATTCGAAATCCCAATAGCCAAAACTCCGAAATGGAGTTTGAACAGTCATATCGGCATTTCACATTTCATGATTTCGGGACTCCTGTTGTAAAGAGCCTTAACATTTACATCTCCCAACATCCGAAATCTCGATAGCCAAAAATCCAAAATGGAGTTTGACCAATACTTCGATCTTGTCATTCGATCATTTTTGCATTGCTAGTCTTCCTAAACTTATCGACTTTGTGTGAGTTGTGTTGTTGGTCTTTCTGAAATTACTTATGTTCCTGTTTTTCCATCGATGCCATCAATGACAGGAATAATCTGATCTTTCCATCCATGACAAAAATACTCTGCTTGGTAAACATGCCAACCATCATACTCTGCCTTTTGTCTAAAAACATGCCAACAATTTTGTTTAGTGGCAGTACGACTGTCATTAGACCAAAACCCGCGGGTGATTGGTAAAGTCATCACCGCCAGAGTTAATGGATCCACGAGAGGCTGTTAGACCATGTCGCAAGTCCCAAAGGAGGTGTTGAACACCAATTCAACAATCTCCCCCTCAGCACCAATTGAGATACTCGACACCAATCGAGCAGACTCAAACCCGTAACATTTCGCTCTGATACCAGTTTAGTGGCAGTATGGTTGTCGTTAGACCAAAACCTTCGGGTGATTGGTAAACTCATCACCTCCAGAGTTAATGGATCCACGGAAGGCTGTTAGACCATGTTGTGAGTCCCAAAGGAGGTGTTGAACACCAATTCAACATTGTTTTCATTAATACGATACACATACCAATACATGATGATGATATTTGGATTCATCTTCCAAGAGGTCTCTTAGACTCCCGATGATCGTTCCTATAACTTGTATTTCCATATTGCTTCTCAAGTGAATAGCCATAACCCTAACATATTAGGTTTCCAACATTCCCCCTCTTGATCTGAAGGGGTGTATGTGAGTCCAAGAAGAGAGTTGAAATCTAGAAGTGTACAACTACCAATGGTTGAATGTGTTCTCTGAACTGGTGGTTTTGGGATGACCATAAACCGAATGGCTAGAAAAAGTTGATGTCTTCCACTAAATATTCATGATGGTTTAGGGAAGACCACAAACCCTAGAACTTGGCTCTAAGGCTCATTGGTTCCTGGAACATTTATTATTTTTGCTAGAATGTGATGCCTTCTGCTAATTGGAAGTGCTCTCAAATGGAGGTTTAAATATGAACACAAACTATTATCTAGTAGAAGTTGTAAGTCATATACTAAAGGGAGGTTTAAAATGACCATAAACCATTGTCTAGCAGAACATGATGTCTTCTACTAAATGGACATTTAAGATGACTAAAAACTATTGTCTAGCAGAAGTTGATGTCTTCTACTAAATGGGGGTTTAAGGAAAACCACAAACCTAATCATGCGGATGATTCTAATTTTGGATCACTTGTTCTTGCTTGATTGATAGGACTTCTAAACACGAAGCTTGACTAACAATCACTGATATTATCCCCCATGTTAGGTACAAGGTGAGAAGATGAAAATCTTTCCACTACAAGATGTGTCAATACTCAAGATTGAATTCTTCGGTATGACTGATATACCTTCTTGACTATTGATGACCATTGCCAATAAGTGATTAACCCATAATTATTATTTACTCTTGCATATTTCTTGTATTTGGAATATATTTCTAAATGATGATTATGTTTTCCACAATTCTCACAAGGATGAATATCAAAACACTAATCCTCCATGCGTCCAACTCGATGAAAATGTTTTCATTTAGGAATCTTCTCTTGAACTGGAGAAGGGGAATATGAACTTTCTTGAAGGAATCCAACACTTTGGAACTAGATTGGTTTGATATAATATGAAATATGAAAGATAACTTCATTTTCATATCCAATACCTATTATGTGTGTATTGTCTATAATTTCTTCCCAAGGTTTGTTGATTGGATTGGAAATAAAAAGTTGAACTTGTTCATGCACAACTTCATCTTCATTTGCACTTGTATATGAAGTTGACTCACTAAGTTTCTCTTGCACTAGTTGTTTATGTGATTCATTGTCATCATCATTGAAAAGAGGGTTTTGTTTAACAAGGACTAGTTTAGAATGTTGAATATTATTTCATTGAAGTTTAACATGAAGAAGTTGAGTTCAAATTTGAAATAGTTTTTCTTTGGCTTGCGAAGCTTGCAAACAATTTAAAACTAATTGAAGATTTGTTTTGTCAGTTGTGACCATATTTTCATCAGTAAAGAGTATTAGAGTATTCAATAACTCTAACAATTCATCAATCGATCTATTTAAACATTGAGTTAGACCTCAAAGTATTTATTACAACTCCACGTTTTAACAATCAAACTCAACAAATGAAGGGTGTCAACTTCTATCGAAAATGCACCCATTTACAATGTAATTCAACTTAATTTCAAAAAGAGCAAGTAAACTTACAAAAATACTATATGCAAGTTACCTTGATTATGGAGTTTAGTTGATACCACTATGGTTGTTGTGACTACTGAATGCTCACGCCATCAAACTCTCATTTACATGGATATCTTTTCTTCTTCTGTGATATCACACAAAATCTATAGGAAAATCTAATGGATAATGATTGGAATTATGAACATTGGAGAATCTATGTTCTGGAGGTTTCTTTGTGAAGAAAGGAAAGTTTTACCATATGATCCTTCTGAATGTGGTCTATGATAGTAACAAATTTTTTACCTTCTTTTGGGGCTTCCACATCACAGTGAAGCACTCTGATACGAATGGTTTCAATATACTAAGTGTTGGGATCCGAAATGGATTCATTTTTCTACCACATCATCTAGCTAGTGAAAATCAAACCTAAAAATACTAATAAATTACATCTAAGTTGGTGTGCTATGATGACAAATTGAATCGACTTTCTCCATAAATGAATCCTGGAAAATAATATCTAAAGTTAACCTTGTTTGACAAGCAAACCAAACCCTATTTTTTCTTTGTTTCCATCACTATTGAATTTGAATTTATACAGAAACCATTTATCTTGAAATACTTTTTATAATGTGAAGCAACAATGGGTGGTAAGTTGATGAGCATAAAATAAATTATCCCAACAAAGAAAAGATGTCGTTCATAGTATTATGCCATAAATTCCAAGAAAATATCAACACAATATTAAAATAATAATAGATAACATAATCCGATGTGTATAGTTTGCTTAATTGTCATTTCCATGTTAGAAGATATTGAATTGACAGGCAATATGCAAGATCATTGGAAAGCTTTATGATGGCATCTTAAGAAGGAAAATTCGGTCATCCATTTGACTCATATCCATCTGAGTTTGAATCCATTGCATCCCTTTCTTCTATTTCTTGATTGCTACCAAATATACCTCGATTTTAGTGTTCAGAATAGAGGACGGCTTGTTTCTTGTTTGAGTGTCATGTATTCTCCTGTGGTATCACCTGAGATTCCATCCTTCAGAAATGGTCTTCTTACTACAAAATAGTTATTTGGTAGGCTTGTCACAAAGGCCACCATCAAATAATTAAGGTCACGATGCAATGAATCCTGAAAGAGGCTTGATGTAGGTTGTGTTCACTCTTATTCTCTGAGGTTGTTCTTACTACAAACAAGTTTCAGATCTACAACAATATTCTCTCTGGATATGTCAGAAATGATACCCTAATTATTTAATCACTATCATGTCTCCTCGGAAATGTCACAAACACGAAGAAATGACAACCATGCAAAAAATAATCTAATTTCATTCATACCTAATATTCTCTTCTTGTTAGAAAAACGTGATTATGGAGCAATAAAATAAGACAAATGAGGAAATAAAACACAGAAGATACAAAATACAATAGAGACACAGATATATGTGGTTCATTGTTACAAGGAAAATCACTCTATGGCAAGGGGTAAACTAGAACAGACAGAAATCACTGCAGAAATCAACTCTAATCTCGAGTATGCTATATAAATAAATATGCTAACAAAACAAGATAAAGATCCTACCTCGTCCTGACATTCAATAAAGACCATCCTTGAGAATGCAACTCAAAGATCTATACCTGCAACTTTTCCTCAACAACCAAGATACGCAAGCATATGGTAATAATATATAATGTTAGCACATACAATAGCATAATCCATTAACATTCATAACAAATACATCTATGGAATAAAAATTCAAATATTTGAAGGATATCAATTGGACGAGAAAAGAGTATTTCTATTAGAAAATGATTCACATAAGTGTATAAGTGACAAAATTTTGTCTCGACACGTCTCGAAACCGAGAAACTAAGTCCCTTCCAGTTGGGCCTCCACCAAAGGCAATCTCAATATGAGAGACAATGAGGTTCTCAATCAACAAGGGAAGAGCTTGGGGGATGAACAATGTGTTCAGAATTTAAAGGACAAAGGGATGTAGACTCAATATGAAGTGAAAATTTCTCCATAGTATACTTGCTCTCAAAAGTTGAATTCTCTTCTCTTCCACGGTATTGATATGGCCCAATTTATAGCCTTAAAATGGAACTGAAGGGCCTAGTCGGAAGGTTTCCAGTATATGGAAGGTCAAGGATCATGGATCTCGTGATGTGACATGGAAACCCAACACATTTTTTTATTTTTGGCACAAAACCCGATGTACGCATATTGTAGTGGTGCAACCTGTGTATAAATGTGTTGTATAGTTGTTAGGGTGTGTATATGTGGAAAAATATGTTTTTTATCTCTGGGAAGTGCAAAAGGGACTTCAATTTTGCATAGGGAAATGAAAAATTCCTTCTAAGGAAGTTGCATGGGGTGAAAAAAATCTTGCTATAATAGATTCCCCTTAATGTGTGAGTTCAGAGGAGTATCTGCGATGGCCGAAATACATGGAGACTCAGCTAAAAGAACTAGTTTCTCATGAGAATATTACAATCCATAATGACTTTGTACACATGGCTTCCAATTTAAATTACACAGTAGATCCATGTGGAAATATACCAAATAGTTGTTCATGTCCATGAATAGGCAATACAATGTGGACACATGCCATAGGTTGTCATAGTGACGAACAAGGCCTAGTGAAAACCAGTCTCAAAATCAATCTGAATATATATGTATACAATGGATTACAATCTGATCTTCCATGATCACTGAATTCATATAGGTACTAGTCCAATGAATGATAGAAAAAACCTAGGAAAGTTGTTACTATAAACTGATGTCTTCAAGTATTCTACACGATCCACCAAAGGTGCAAGTCTACATTATGTGAATAGAGGAGTTGAATTCGAACACAATGAGACTTCGTTTGATTACCGGTCATTAATGGATATCATTAATAAATGTGATACAACCTACCGATAATGAAAGTAGGTATCAAGGCACCGAATACATTTTTATAAGTGTGAATAAAGGTGTTGAGGTCGAACACTTGAAGAATCCATCGATCATGAGACATTGATGTATCCTCAACTATCAATGGTGAGAGAACCTTCCACTGATGACTGCAAGCCTCTAGGTACTCATAGGAATATAGGCCTCGTTAAGGCATTAAGGCATATCTCATCAGTCAGCATGAGGTACAAACCAATAGCTTGATGATTTGGAGGAACTCGGACGAAGAGGATGTTCACAAACCAATGAACCTGTGCATCTTTCGCATGCACCAGATGCAAGTGGTGCACGAAAAAGACCCTCTGAATATCAGCCAATAAGGAAAACTGCTGACAAAGGCAAGGAAACCACCAATAAGGATAATGGCATCCAAGACATTACATGAATCCCAATATATGAATAGATTTTTTGTCGTCGAACACAAGGGAGACCCCCTAATTAGCGACCAATGAGGATATTTCGACTGTTGGGTTCAATTTTACCCACCCATAATGAAAGTAGGACTAGGGTGCATGGTAGGACTATAGCTTCATGTGATTCTAATACACGTTGAGGGTATGGCTGACATGCAAAGTCAAGAGTTCTGAGAAATGGTCGACACAGGCTTACATACATCCTTTGAACAAGAGCATGAGACATATAGAGGACTCTGGTAGCATAGAATTGATAATGAAATGTTGTGATGAAAGAGGCATCAATCAAAATCTCCATAGGGGTTGGAAGAGTAACTAGTCAGAGGAGTAAACTCTAAGTAACGAGCTCACCTTCCTAAGTTCATGCTAAACCCAAACTTTGGATGAAAAGTGGACTCAAAATTTTGTGCTTTGTTCAAAGGCGACACGACTGCTACCAATATGAGATAATATTCTTTTTCCGCTCGTCTTTTTTTGTTTTTATAGAAAAATGAATGCTATGATACAAGAGAGGAAATGAGTGTTGCGAGTAAGAAACTATCTCCAACAATGGAAAGTACCTATGCTCAAATGCAAGGAGGTTCATGCAATACGTGGACACTCGGAGGAATGTTTCCTCTTAGGGTACATGGTGTCAAGATGCAAAGGATATCAACAAGCCTTTTCTTGGATAGTAATGAAAACTGCTGATGTGATAGGCTTATAGTAAGAAAGCAAGAACCTACAATAGGCTCAATACTGCAAGCAAGATAATGGAATGAAATTACAACTTAACTCCAAAGAATGTTCTTTTTCGTAAATTTAGTCCCCTAGGCCCGAAAAAGTATAAAACAATGCCTAGGAGAACTCTTCTAGACATTAGTGACTAGAGTATTCCTTTTTCGAAATTAGTTTACTTGGTCTGAAAAAGGGTTAAACTTACACCAAATAGATGTCCTTTCAAATCCATTTAGTGAGTGTTAAAGAGACAAGTTCACTCGGCCATATTTTCGCTTTCTGTAGAGTTGAAAAAGAACTTAACTAAGACTTGGGGATGTTGTTCTAAGCAACATATCATGGGGGAGGTCAGGGCTCCCATGCAGGACTTCTGTGGAAAGTCGACAACTCACAGATAGATGACACAAGCTTGGGAAAACCCAAAACTTGCCAAGATGAGGAGGATAAAATACTTGCACATGATCCTTGCAAAGAAGGAAATCGAGGCTCTACAAGGTCATTCCAATCAAAGGAAACCATCCTAGGACTTGGAGGGAGCATATTCAGAGAAAGTGGATTTCTCCCTTGTTCATAAGGTATATGACTAGAAATGTTAAGGACATGGTCGAAAGAAGCATCACCCCACAAAAGAAGAGTGGGATTCACTGAAGATTGCATCGGCAATGTCACTTCCTTAGACTTGTCACTCTCCAAGAGAAGAGTGGGATCGACCAAAGATTGCATCGGCATAACCACTTCTTCGACCGTTGGTTGAACAGGATGCAAGACAACATGGTCAAGAGATGCATCACCCCCTAAAATAACAGTGGTATCAGTTGAATATTGCATCATCATGACCACTGAATCAACCAAAGAAGGATTAGAATGTTGGGAAACCAAAGACGACTCAAAACCCAAAGGGCTATCAGACAAGTACTATGCTTCTTGTACCACAATAGTAGTAGGGAACAAATGATTTAGGTGACCCCCTTTGCAAAGTCTACAAAGAAACTTGGGCTTACGTCTTATATGTCTAGGCTTCTCAATCATATTAATGTCCCTATCATGACTTGCAGAGGCTGGTGACATGCTCCCAACATGACTCGCGGAGGCGAGTAATAGATCTTCAACATGACTTGCAAAGGTCGTTGATGAATCCCCAACATGACTAGCATAGGTTGGTGATGAATCCCCAACATGAATAGAAGAGTTCAGTGATGTATATGCAGTGTGACTGGTAGTGACTAGATTTGTGCCCCTAGAATGACTTGCAGTCGTTGGTTGCATGTCTTCAACATGACTTGTAGAGGTTGTGAACCTATCTCCAACATGACTAGTAGAGGTTGGTGATATAATTCCAGTATGACTCGCAGTGAATAGACTTGTGCTTCCAGCATGAATGACAGCGGTTGGTTGCGGCATTTGAGATCAAGTTTTTGGGAGAGACAGGTTTTGAGAAATTGCGGGCCAAGAAGGGTTCTGGTATACACCATGGCCCTGTCCGGCAGGATAGTATGATCCTCCAAATTGATTCATAAAGGGTTGTAAGGGCATCATCACCGAGGAATCCAATTGTGAAGAGAAAGCAACATGACAAGTGTTACTCAGGTGAGAATATATGTTTCCCCCAGACGAAGGAACTCCATGAGGGGGGTTTCCCATACAATAAAATTGACTCCCTGTTGAGCACTTAACACACCCTAAAATGTCTCTGTCAATTTTTTTCTTTTTTGGGTACCAGTTGATCTTTTACACTGTCTGACTCAACTTCATTTTTGATAAAATTTTTGTCTTTGCTTATTCTCATAACTCCCATAACCTATTCAGATTTGTTGAAATTATGAAACCCCTCAACTAAAAATGCCTTAACACCTGAATAAAGAATCAACAGCCAAAACACTTCAGCCAACGCGCTCAGATTCGGCATCGGAAGGAATTCAAAGAAGGAAAAGAACCACTCAAGAAACCTTAGTCGTTGAGCACCTATCTCCATCAGCATCAGTAAAAGGAATTTTTTTTTTCGTCAAATCTTGCATAAGGATATCACCGATAACTGATTCCCCTTCAACATCAGTAAAATATGAAGGGGATATATGTTAACAAAGAGAGGAAAATATATCGTCGATAACTGATACCCGATGCGCTTATCGAAATTTGGGAAAACCTAAAGTGATGGAAACAAACATTTTGATCACGCTAAAGTTTATTCTCGATCGTCGACCCCCAATGTGGTTTTTGGCTTCGGGACTTTTTCGAGGGAGCTAATACGAAGAAATCTCTTGATAGGTTTATCATTGATCGTTGACCCTGGATATTTTTTCGACATTGACAAGATAAGGTTTGTTTTAGAATGAATAACTTAAGAAAGGTCTTGAATCTGATTAATACACGCTAATCAAGTCATTGATATTCAACACCACGTGGATTTACCCGGCAGGAGGATAGTACAGTCTAATTTTATCCCAAGTCGTTCTTGGTTCCCTAGGTCCTAATCACACCTCCAAGTCTGCTTTGCCACAACAACATCAAGGATGATTTTAGGGGCTAAATTTCGCTCATGGGCTAATTTTCCATGGTTTTTCCCAAAAAGAGATTCATTATTCTAAAAATTATTCGCCCAAATTCTATAGGATAAAATTATTTTACCTTAAAAATCACCAAAATTTTATACAAACTATATAAAATACCTAGAAATTTGAATATTTTAAAAAAAATATCGCTAAACATTTATAGTTGGCATATGAAGGATTACTAAGATTCACCAAGGTTTCTACATTTAAAAAAAAAATCCATCCTTAAAATCATCCCTGGACAACATTATACAGTGAAATTGATCGGCATCAAAGCTTTTTGCAGAAAGACATCAACAAAAATGTTCATAGCACATCCTTGTTCCCCAATCCACCCACTGAGAGAGTGACACGATGGGATGTTTTAGCATTAGATACGATTGGATTTTGAGCATTTAAGGTGCTAATTAATACCAAATCCTGCATTAGTTTCTACCTTGTGTGCCAATCAAAACAACCATTGTAAATTCACCAATAGACCACTTCACCACCCGCGCTTCCATCGTCAACCCATAATGAATTTAAGTTATAAAGATTCACCGACAAATTTGTTAAAATTTCACTCGTGACCCGAATTGAATGGTCGATGTGACACGGCAAGTTCTTCCTAGTTTAAATTAACTTGAGTCTTTGTAAACAAAATCATTCTATGTGCAAGGAGATTCCAGAGCATCTGAAGAAGCAATATGAGTAATTCAAAGGCTACAGAGATCCTGTGAGTATCAAAATAACCAAGTTTTAGCAAGCTTCACAAGTATGTATCCAAGTCTATAAATTCTAAATGGATATAATCCTAATGCTTGTATCCGGTTTTTTTTTTACACAGTCTCTAAAATTTATTTTAAGTTGCAGGAACAATGCTGCCAAGAAATCCAACCACTAGACGATCACCAAGGGAACCGAAGCTGAAAGAGCCAAATGTAAGCAAAGGCTCTTCTGTAGGGGCCGCAAAAAAATTGGAATACACTTCGAGGTGGAAAGATGTCATTAAGACAACAACAAAAAAAAGTTTTCATCCAACCTACGGCCTTTAGAGATACATAGGAAAGAACAGGGTCCAAGATGGCACTCCCACATTGGGGAGAACTCTTCAACAAGATAAGCCAGAAGGAATACCCATAATATGTCCCACACAGTGATTCATATGTAAGAGCACTCGACGATGAGGTGTTCCCAAACATACGACGGTCGTACCTACATATGGTGGCAAGCAGAAACCTTGTATTTCCCTGTATTGAAGTCCTAAAGTGGCTCATCAACCACACATAAATGTTTAATCAATGATGACAATGATGGATGTATCGAGGTGTTCCTACCGGTAGAAGTTTAGAAATATTACAAGCTTAGAGACCCTGAGGAGAAGCTAAACACGAGGGCCCCTACCAACAACCCATATGAAATTTAGGCAGGTTCAAGTGGCCCTGAGCTAATACAAATCGACGAAATCATTGGTTTAGATAACCATGAAGTTACAATGGCACAAGCCAGATCACCAGGGGACGTTTCAGATTATCCAGAGATAGAAAGAACATCAAGGAGAGAAAGTGCACCAAACCCCCTCCACAACTTGATAACAATCTATGATGATGAGGGAATTTATAAGGTGTTCCTGGTGACTCTGGTGCAGATCACAGAGAAAAAGGAGCCGGAGAAGGAATCTTCCCCAGCTCCCGATGCTCAAATTTGGGACCTTCCACAGAATGACCAGGAGGTCGAAAATGTCTTAGACACTAAGCTACTCAATGTACCAGACACCCAAATGGATAGTTCGACGGAAGAGCTGCGGTAGGGTGAACAACAGAAATAAGTTCCACAGCAAGAAATCGGCATCTCAATAGTTGATTAACAAGTAGGTACCAAACCTACCCTTAATTCTTCAATTTCAACCGGTACTCAACCTCCCGATGAGAAACAACCAGAGGTTGGACCTTCGGAACACACAGAAGAGGTTCAAGAACCCAGTCTTGAACATATATACACCATCGAAAGCCTGGGAAATATGCTTACCTGGGGATATCAACAAATCCCTGAACCCATGGATGAAGTTGTTGATATAAAGGCCATCTCTTATGACCTAAAAAGGAAAGATATCGTGAAGAGAACCACCAAGAATAGGAGGATTACTATAGATCTCTCCATCCTCATCACCATAGAGGAAAAATTGATTAACACAGAGCATGCCAAGACATCTGAGCTTATCGACGCAGGGATGGAAATCACAGATGCCACCCTTGACAGAGAGAAAAGGGATGAAGAGGCGTTGGTCGCTACACTGAAGGAGTTGGAACATCTACACCATTTGGAGAAATAATACCAGGACACCACACAAGTAACAGTGTTCCTGAAAAGCGAATTCCAGGAGGCCTACAGTAAATTTACGAATGATCGGCACCTATTCACTGCAAGGATCGTCGAGTTTCAAGAAGACACCCTCATGGCGTTGGCGACGTGCAAGGATATGGAAAGGTGGTATCAAAAATCACACCAACCAGTTGAAAGAATTGACTACATCAGCGTGGTTCAACAGGGCCGAGATGTCGAAGAGCATGGCATCCAAGTACTAAGGGAAAGTAGCATCGAACGCAAAAAGAATCCAATCGAATATTGGGTGAAAATGGCCCAAGAACCTCATCGGGAAATCCAAGGGAAATGGGTTGAGTACGAAAATAGTTGGACCAAGATCAATCAGGCGATGAGAGACATCGGCCTCCCTGAATTTTGCACACTCGATGACTTTGTCGAATTGCATGACATAGTCAAATTACATGCCTAACAAGACTCATCATGGACTGTGGAGATAGCAAAGGTGGTGAACATGATGCCAGGTCAAGTGCAGTAGTTCATGGAACACCTGATCAAGGCTCAAATCATGCTGCAACAATTAAGTGCTAGAATAGTCAAGTATCGGGCATGAGTAGTAGAGATAAGAGATATCCTTTCGGCCCCAATGGAACAACACAGATTCCTGTATGCCAACACATGAGAGGATATATTCTTCAAATGGCCAGAGTACGAGAGAATTCATCCACTCAAGTGACACCATTTGATGACTCTTAGAGGACTGAGAGATGAAAGCACCAAGTGGAAAAATTTTGTTTTACTTAGCTGCACTTTTGATAGTTATTTTTAATTAAAAATATGTTATAAATAAGACAATCGACCTGTTAGCAAGGGTTAATGGTTGTTGCAAAGACCCTCATTTTTGGATTTGTAAAGAACTATTTCAGAGCTACCTTAATTGAGAAGTCATGTTTAGGACCAGAGACAAGTTTGTGTTTTTCATCAAAAGAGTGTGCGATTGGATCTGAAGAACAATTATTTCTTATTTTATCTCATGAATGGATGTTGTAACGAGTAAGAGCCTTTGAATTTGTTGATAATTTATCTGATTCAATATTTTCACAGTTCTTGTCTTTAATGATGAAAAGTAAATCATTGTGTTAATATGTGATTGATTATTAGAGTTAAGAAAACCATTTGTTCTTGCATCGTTTATTGCATGTATGCTTTCTCTTGATAATTGTATCTCAATCAATAATCGGAGCTCAGCCTTCTTCAGTGTTTAATCTTTCCCACTTTGTTACCCAGTTGGTTTATACCAGCTTTTATCTTGTATTGGTACCACCTATAAGAGAAAATACAAAAAGAGAACGTCTGAACTGAAGGAGGAGCTTTCATAAGAAAAGTGTAAAACCCATCGATTAATTGGTCGGATCATGAGATCTGGAGACCCATTCCACCATTAAACGTTGCAGAGTCTAATTGGGCCTCAGTGGCGGGTTTGAGTTAAATGGATTTAGGACCCCTCAACAAAAATGGTGCTAGAAGGAGGGCCTAAAGAATGAATGGCTGACAATATTTCTTACAGAATTTTTTACACAACCTGTAGATTCAAAACATCCCACATGCATGGCTAGTCATTCCCAAGACAACCCACACACATTGAGTACTCCTAAAATTAGTAACTCACCCCAGCAAGAGTTAGAACATCTATTCCCTAAGATACCCTACTCTCTTCCTCACGAGGAGTTGAACCAATTCAGAAGAATCACAAGAGCTTATGCCCGACAAATCGAAGCATTTCCCTTAGCTTTGTAACTTACTCATAGAAAACAAATAAGCAAACCAGTGGTTTACACCCCCGACCAGGTTTTTGTGCACACAGTAGAAGACCTGATAGATTTTTCTCTCACTGAAATCAAACATCCTCTTAATATAATCCCCGAAACACCAATCGACAACTTCTTTGAGCCCAACGATTTTTTCGACGAGGAAGGGTTTAACTCTGAATGCTCAGTTTCGGGACTGGAGGACATGGAAGATAACAACGATCATAATAAAGAAAGGGGAAACCCATCTCAGAATAATCAACCTTGCAGGTTGGCCAGAGATGCTCTGGCCATACCTGGACGACTACATAACCTTCCCCAACATCTAGAGAATTTACTCCCTAAATTTGACCCTAAAACCTCAGGATTGCCTAAAGACCATATCAAAAAATTCATACTAGCTATCAAACTGATGAATGTTCAACATGAAGACGTAGTATGCAAGATTTTCCCCTACACTTTTGGGAATTAATCCTCCACGTGGCATTTTAACTTACCTGTAGAATCCATAACTAGTTGGACGAAGTTTCAAAAGGATTTTCTAGATAAATTTGCAGAAGAAACCACTATAGGAGCTTTGATGGCTGAGTTGTTCGTCACCACCATGAGTTGAAAGGAGAAGGTTAAAGAATTTAATCAAAGGTTCACCACTATCCTAAACAAATTTCAACCTGAAGCTGAACCTACTCAGGAGCTGCAAATCAAAGTATATGTTAATGCTCTCCCAGCTTCTATTTCCATGTTTGTGAAGAGGACTGCCAAAACAACCTTAGCTGATAATTTTGAAGAAGCCAAAACAATAGAGTTCCAAATGAAGGGATGTAAAGAAGGCCAATTCTCATTAGTTAAGAAGGAAGTTCTACCTCCGCCCAAGAGGGGACTCCTGTTGACTAGACCCCCAGGGAAACCAATAGAACAAGGTCCCAAAAAGGGAAGTGGAAACATAGAATACCTACAACGCATGGTTAAGAAGTTGTTGGATGAAATCATAGACATGAAGATAAGTGAAGGGGAAGGAAACCAAGTCTAAAGACCCTATAAACCTTTTTTTAAAAGAAATCCACCTTTCAAAGGAACTGAATCTCCCCCATCCAACTTGAACATTGATCTGGGAAATGTAGCATCCGACTCTTTTTATACCTATCACCAAGAAAAACACTCCAAAACAAATTGCCCACAATGGGTTCATGCCATGAATTTGATGGCCAACCAGTTTCTAGATGAGGTTTCCCTAACTGAATAATCAAGCAGCTCAGTTATGAATATCATTGATTAGGAAGAAGTTGGTCCACCAGAAGAAACAACCATGTTAATATGGGACCCTGACCTACCAATGCCTTCCAATGACCTATTTGAGGTTCAAAAACCACGCAAAGGTCTTGGTTGTGCAAACACGAAGTAGGGGTCAACCTGTCTCAAATGGTCTTACTACTGCCCAAACTTCGAGAGGAAAACCACTCGCGATCATCTGAAAGAACATTTTTTCCCCCGAAGAAATCCTATAAATATCCATAAACGAGAATTGCCTAAGCTACACTACAACATAGTAGAAGACTTAAAAAAATTGAAAGAAAATATATTGGTCATGGACATATGTAGAATCCCTCAACAAAAGGACTTTCTGTTACAAGCATTGAAATCAGTAGAAAATCCTAAAACAAGCACTAACCAAGGAGGAAATCTAACTCCCACGAATCTAATAAATAAACCAATTATGAACGCCTACTTTGAAGATAAGAAGGGAAAACCTTTTGTCCCACCATTCCTTTTGACATTTGAAGTCTTCAACAGAAACCTCCATAACTGTTTGGTTGACTCATGAGCATCCTCCAATGTTATGCCATTGTCTATTTGCAAAAATTTGAATGCATTCCCTCTCAAAAGTGATAAACATGTAATACAACTAGAGAGAACCCACGTGAAGGTTATAGGAGAGCTCAAAGATGTTATGATCAGAATAGCAACACGCCCTAAATTTATGCAAGTAATTGACATCATTGTAGTAGATATCCCAGAAGCTTATGGATTGTTATTGAGTCGAGATTGGTCTGAGAAGTTAAATGGATACTTTAGTACAGACTCGGCTCACCCTTGGCTGCCATTAAAGGGACACACAAATATGATCAAGATCGATAGAGAAAGATATCTAAAATATACTGTCACCGACTTAGAAACCCTTAAAGATCCCTCATCAGCAGATTTCCCCGTGCTAGGCAATTATTCCTGTGACTCTAATTTCGAGAATTTCTCCCCCCTCTCATCTGATTTCCCTCTTACTCAAAACTTACAAATGACTTTTCAAGAAAACTTGTTGACAGTGACAGAGGAAACCCTATTCTGTCAAGGATCTGTGTTAGGAATCACCGAACAAGTAGGGGGAAAGGAGGAAAGTGGTAGGAAAAGGAAAACTTAACACTTTTTCTCACCAATTTGGACCTTATACTTTGATGGATCTAAATCTCAAGAAGGGTCAGGGGAAAGTTGCATCCTCATTAACCCAAAGGGAAAATGAATTTTACTATCATGTAGACTAGAATTTGAATGCACAAACAACACCGTCGAGTATGAAGCTCTAGTACAAGGCCTAAATAAATCCACAAACTTAAACATTAAAGAATTGAAGGTTTTCAGATATTTTGAAATCATCGTTAGACAAGTAAGGAACGCTATACATTGCAACTCTCCACACCTGAAGAATTACCAACAGGAAGTGCATAGGCTAATAGAAAATTTTTAATCCTTCAGCATTACAACGATCCCCAGAACAAAGAACATTCGTGTTGATTCTCTGGCCACCGTTGTCTCAAGGCTATCACTTCTAGAAGACTATGAAGCCTCTCGATTTACTATGGAGCTACTCTACAAACCATCGGTGCCCAATAATATTTATAATTGGAAGGTCTTTAAAGGAGATGAACAGATCATAAAAATTTTGACCAATCAAGATAATTTTAAAGACTTGGCTATTGACGATGAAGTATTCAAAGAGAAATTAGCAGAAATTGATCCTCATATAGATCAACCGACTAACAAACCAAGTTCCCACACAATACCGAAAGGGGTATCTAATTTAGAAAACCTTTTTGACTTAAGAGAAAGATTCAAAGGGTCAACCAACACAAAGACAAGGATTTCAGGTCCCATGCATGAAACTATAAATCTAGGAACCTCATAAAACCACAAGAATATAAATCTCAACAAGACAGTATCTAAAGAGGAAAGGAAGGCCTATCTCAATATTTTCAAACAATATCAAGATGTTTTTGCTTGGTCCTACTGAGATCTGAAAACTTATGATACTCGTATCATTCAACATACTATCCCATTAAAACCTGAAGTGAAACCCTTCCAACAAAAGATCTGGAAGTACCACCCATCCCTGGAACCTCCCATGTGTCAGGAGTTAAAGAAACTACTATATGCCAAAATTATATTTCAGGTTAGACACTCTGCATGGGTAGAAAATTTGGTTCCTGTGAGGAAAAAGTCTGGGCAGATCCTCCTATGTGTAGATTTCATAAACCTCAACAGAGCTTCAGAAAAGGACAACTACCCAGTCCCACAAATGGAAAAACTCTTGTAGACCGTGTCAGGCTATGAGACTTTCTCCCTAATGGATGGCTTTTTAGGTTACAACCAAGTTCTAGTTTCAAAGGAAGACCATTTGAAAACTACCTTCCGAACCAAATGGGGAACCTTCACTTATAAACGCATGCCCTTTGGGTTAATCAATGTAGGGGAAACCTTACAGAGGGCCATGGACGTAGATTTTTGAGAACTAATAAACAAATGTGTAGTAGTCTATTTGGATGACGTGACTGTGTAATCAAAGAACAGAGAAGATCACATCCAACATTTAACCCATACTTTCGAAAGGTGTAGGAAATACAGTATATCCTTAAACCCTAAGAAAACTATTTTTGGTGTCGAGGAAGGTAAGTTGTTAGGCGACATTATATCTCAAGCAGGCATTCACATATACCCAGAACGCATTAGGGATATATCTCAACTTCCATTACCCCGCAACAAAGGGGCTATGCAATCGTTCTTTGTAAAAATCAATTTTGTGAAGAAATTCACCCCCGATTTCGCTGAAATGATCAAAACCTTACAAAAAATGATCCGTAATGATGATGAATTTAAGTGGGACAATGAACGGAAATGTACTTTCAACGATATGAAGACTGTAATATCCCAAGCCCCAATGTTGCGAAGTCCCAATTTTAGCAAAGATTTATTCCTCTATACTTTTGCCTCCGACCAATCGTTAGTTGCAGTGCTGACTCAGAAGGATGATGACAACAACGAAGCCCTGGTATCATTTATGAGCACTAATCTCCAAGGGGCCAAACTAAATTATCCTTCTATAGACAAGCAAGCTTATGCAATATACAAGGAAGTGACACTTAATATCTTGTATCCTAAAGAATCATACCAAATTCACAGTGCCTCACCCTGCAGTATGATCCCTATTCACTCAATAGGAGATGGGGAAAAGAAGAGGAAATTGGATGGTGGTAGTCCAAGAATTTGATCTAGATATAAAACCTACTAAACTAGTTAAGGGACAAGGGTTATGCAAACTGGGAGCTAAAGCCCGATACCAAGTAAATGAAGAACACAGATGGGAGAATGAATTGGCCTTATGGTGTAGTGAAGCTTCATACGTCTCCCCAGGGTAAGAGTCTTGGCATGAGAAACTGACTTATCTACTACATCATGGAACTTTCCCAGAAAACCTAAATCCTATGGAAAGGAGAGCCCTTAGGTTAAAATCAACACAATATCGCCTCATAAATTTGGTGCTCTTTCATGATAATTATGATGGAGTACTTTTAAGATGTCTCGAACATGAAGATGTAGACAAAGTTCTGAAGGAGCTCCATGATGATCCTGCGGGTGGACATTTCGCAGGAAACACCACTTCTCATAAAATACTAAGAGCCAGTTATTATTGGCCTACTCTGTTCAAGGATGCTCACACATACGCTAGGAACTGTAAGACGTGTCAAATAAGCATGAGGAGGGAAAAGAGAGAAGTTGTCCCACTCCAACCTGTGGTCATCTCCAAGCCATTCAAGCAATGGGGGTTAGATATCATAGGAGAAATTACATCGAGTTCTTCAAAACAACATAGATACATATTAACTGCCACGGATTATTTTACGAACTGGGCATAGGCCATCCCTCTGAATCATGTAAATGAAAAGGTGGTGATCCAATTCATAGAACAACAACTGATCATGAGGTTCGGTGTGCCTTCCATCCTTGTTTTTGATAATGCAACTTACTTTTCTTCCACCTTATTAATAGAGTTTTCTCTAGATAAAGGAATCATAATCAGATACTCTCCAAACTACTATCCACAGGGGAATAGAGTGGCAGAATCAACAAACAAGAACCTAGTGAGGATATTAAAGAAAATAGTTGCAGACAACCAAAGGAATTGGCACATTTTACTACACAACGCCTTATGGGTTGATAGAGTGACACCTAAGGAATCCATAGGGAATTCCCCATACTTTCTGGTATACAGACAGGAAGCCATTCTCCCAAATGGGATATATCTTCCATCTCTTCAAATTGCTCAAGATTCAAGAGGACAACTCTCATCAGTCATACAACAAAGGATTGATACCCTCCTCATGCTGGAATAAGAAAGGGAGAAAGAAAAATCAAATTTCATAGCTCATTAGCAGATAGTTAAAAGGTGGTTTGATAAGATTAGGGCTAAAGAAAATAATTTTGAAGTGGGAGACTTAGTCCTAAAATAGGACAGAGAAAATTAGCCTAAAGGAAAACATCCTAAGTTTCAGAGTCTATGGCTCGAACCTTTCTAAGTGGCCAAGAAGATCGGGGTAGGCATGTATCGATTACAGAATTTGAGGGGGGAACCTAACACCCTCCCAGTGAATGGCCAAGCCCTAAAATAGTATTTCCATCTAAAAAAAAAAAATCCACGATGTTTGTTTTAGGTGGGTCGATTGCAGAGTGCATTTTTTTTTCTTGTTATTTTACTTCTGCACTTTTGAAGACTGTGTTTATCAAGACGATGGTTGACCTCAATTCATGCAGTATGACGAACTCTATTCCTGACTCATCTCTCACATACAACACAAGAAGCGCTAGGGGACCTGCGATTGTTTCAAGGGGTTCTCTATCTAACCATCGCAGATGAGCAACCTTGGGAAAGTGATGAAGTGTCTGCCTGGTGGTTTGGTAAAACCTTAAGGGAAAGATGGTAAGATGTAAAGGACTACATGTACCTCAAAGACAGAGCTGGAAATATTTCACCTTAACCATCTCAATTTGCAAATAACAGACGTCCTCCTCTCCTACTCACTCAGGGCATCTGCCGAAATAAAATCAATTATATCAAATAAGCGCACAGTAGGAGAGGGAATGCAGATAACTCTGTCGGGGCTATGGTTGCTCGCTGGCAGTGAAACAAGGTCTATGACGTCGAGGTGACTCTGTCAGGGCTATGGACACTTGCTGGCAGTGAAGAAACACCATAGCAAGTGAATAAGGGTAACTAAAGGGCCTAGTGCCAGTGAATGATTTACTAGAATCTTGTCAAAGGGGGCATGAGTCAGGGTTACAGGAAATGAAGGTGGAATAAAGGTTGAAAACCCCACAGGCAGGCCCAAATGCACCAACCAGGGAATTTCAAATGCAAGGATAAAATAGGCTCTGATAAAAACCAGTCAAGTTCATAATAATATTTTACATCACCTTCACCTAAGCCTGAGGTAGGAACAAAGATTCTTCTTTTTCCCAGTAAGTCATCATTTGTTGAGCACTCAACACACCCTAAAAAGCCTTTGTCAATTTTTTGTTTTTTTGGGTACCACTTGATCTTTTACATTGTCTAACTCGACTTCATTTTTGAGAAATGTTTTGTCTTTTCTTATTCTCATAACTTCCATCACCTATTTAGGTTTGTTGAAATTATGAAACCCCTCAATGAAAAAGGCCTTAATACCTGAATAAATAATCGACAACCAAAACACTTCACCCGACGTGCTCAGATTTGACATCGGAAGGAATTCAAAGAAGGAAAAGAACCACTCAGGAACCTCAGTCACCGAGCGTTGATATCCATCGGCATCGGTAAAAGGAATTTTTTGTTTGCATCAACTCATAAGGATATCGACGATAGTTGATTCCCCTTCAACATCAGTAAAAGATGAGGGGGATAAACATTAACAAATAGAGGAAAATATATCATCGATAGTCGATACCCGATGTGCTTATCGGAATCAGGGAAAACCTAAAGGTATCGCAACAAACATTCTGACCGCGCTAAAGGTTATTCCCAATCACCGATCCCCGATGCATTTTTTGGCTTCAGGACTTTTTTGAGGGAGCTAATACAAAGAAATATCTTGATAGATTTATCATCGATCGTCGACCATGGATATTGTTTCGACATCGGAAAGTTAAGGTTTGTTTTAGAACAAATAAATTAAGAAAGGTACTGACTCCGATTAATACATGCTAATTAAGTCATTGATCTTCAATGCCACGTGGCTTTACCTGGTAAGAGGATTGTACGCTCTAATTTTATCCCAAGTCATTCTTGGTTCCCTAGGTCCTAATCACACCTCCAAGTCCACTTTTCCATGAACACATTATACGGTGAAATTGATCGACATTAGATATTTTTGCAGAAATCCATCAACGAAAACATTTATAGCACATCCCTGATCCACCCACTGAGAGAGCGACACAATGGGACGTTTTAGCATTAGATATGATCATATTTTGAGAATTTAAGGAGATAATTAATACCAAATCCCGCATTAGTTGATACCTCGTGTGCCAATCAAAAAAAAAAAATTAAATTCACTGATAGACCACGTCACCACCCGCACCTCCATCGTCAACCCACGATGAATTTAAGTTATAGAGATTCGGCGACAGATTTGTTAAAATTTCACTCATGACCTGAATTGAATGGTTGATGCGACACGATAAGGTCTTCCCTGTTTAAATTCTCTTGAGCCGTTGTAAACGAAATCATTCTGAATGCGAGGATATTTCAGAGCATCTGAAGAAGAAAGAGGAGTAATTCTAAGGCTGCAGAGATCCTGTGAGTATCAAAATAACCAGGTTTTAGCAAGCTTCACAGGTATGTATCCAAGTTTGTAAATTTTACATGGCTATAATCTATATGCTTGTATCCGGTTTTGTTTTTACACAGTCTCTAAAATTTATTTTAAGTTGCAAGACCAATGTCGCCAAGCAATCCAACCACAAGACAATCGCCAAGGGCATCAAAGCTAAAAGAGATAGAGGTAGGCAAAGGCTCTTCTCCAGGGGCCGCAAAACAATTGGAATACACTTTGAGGCCAGAATCTGTCATTAAGACAGCGACAAAGAAAGTTTTCATCCACCCTCCGACCTTCGTAGATACAGAGGTAAGCACATGGTCCAAGATGGCACTCCCACATTGGGGATAACTCTTCAACAAGATCAGACAAGAGGAATACCCATAATATGCCCCACACAGTGATTCAGATGTAAGAGCACTTGATGAAGAGGTGTTCCTGAACATATGACGATCGTACCTACATATGGTGGCAAGAAGAACCCTTGTTTTTCCTTGTATTGAAGTCCTGAAGTGGCTCATCGACCACACAGAAATTTTTAATCAACGATGAAAATGGTGGATGTGTCGGGGTGTTCCTACCGGTAGAAGTTCAGAAATATTACAATCTTAGAGACCCTGAGGAGAGGCTAAACACGGACTTTGTGGTGAATTTCTATGAACGTTGCGACACCATCCTGGTGATGGCCTCATGGTGGAGGGAGGATAATAAGTACACCAATCGGAGCACTAGATGGTACGGGATGACCAACTTAAGGGAGCCATACATCTATTTGATGGCTCTCATCTGTCGATTATATGGAGAGAAGGATTGCTCTAGATTTTCAGAGGCGTGGATTCCCTTGGCTTACACAGTGGTGATCTTTAGGAGTGGTTTCAACTGGGGAGCAATAATTTCTAAACATCTAAGCATATGTGTACAGCAGGCTCAGACACCAAAGGAAAGAGAAACACCAGCTTTCTACATGGCTTCGTACTTTCTCGACATCATGTGCGCTAGAAACATCTTCGTCAGCATGAATATGAGTTGGCATGTTGCAGAACTCCCATTCCACGTCTACTTCAGCGTGCTATGGGAAAATAGGTATAAAAAATATTACTCCCTCATCTACGATGAATTCATCGTGTGAATTTATTTTATCCTTTTTAAGAAGGAATGCCCTAGACTATCGGTTTCGGCCAAGAAAATGATATCCAAGGTAGGCCACTGGTACTTGGACGAGCGCGACACTTACATCAGGGTGTTTGGGGCCACCGAAGCACCACATATCCTACCAGCTCATGTCCCAAACTGACTTGTAGTAGGATAAATATGCTATCAAACCATCTTGCAAGGCTACAATGCCACCCTGGTCAAGGACAATAAGCAGACGTTCATACCCTATGGTTTCCATGTAGGGTTCTAATTGGTAAAGGATACCTCTCAATCCAAACAAGAGGGGATGAGCCAAATCAAGTTTAGATTCCAGATAGGTTGATTCTGCAAGCACGATCCAAAGGGCCTGATCTTGTAACATGCTTCACAAGTGTCGTCATGTTGGTCGTACACCCATGACGAATTCGAAGACAGAGTCTTCATAGAAAATGCCTGAGACTGGGACGAGGTGGTACAAAGGATGGTCAACCCAAAAATGACCAGGTTCATGGCCATGAGCTTGGATGAACATGCAATGACAATAGAACAGTCAGATAAAGAGGCCCTCATAGCTAAGGAGGAAATCAGAGCAACAGAGGCAACGCAGGTTCCCCTAGCGTCTCTGGTGCAGAATAGGGAATTCCCTATGACACCAGAGGCATGATCAAGGGGATTTCTCATGATAGAACAGGCACAATGAGTAATTTATCAGCTACAGAATGACCCAGACCTTGTAGGAATGAAAAGGGCCCCTACCGACAACCCAGATGAAATTCGAGCAGGTCCAAGTGGCCCTGACCTAATACAAATCAACGAAATTGTCGGTTTAGATAACCCTGAAGTTACAATGCCACAGGCTGGATCACCAGGGGACATTTCAGCTCGGCTAGAGATAACAAGAACATGAGGGAGAGAAAGTGCACCAAACACCCTCCATGACTTGATAATAATATATTATGATGAGGGAAGTTCAGAGGTGTCCCTGGTGTATCCGGTGCAGATCACAGAGGAAAAGGAGCCCAAGAAGGCATCTTCCCCAGCTCCGAATGCTCAAATTTGGGACCTTCCATAGAATGACTAGGAGGTCGAAAGTGTCTTAGACACTGAGCTAATCAACATTCCGAAGAACCAAATGGATAGTCCGACGGACGAGTTGGGGTCGGGAAAACAACAGGAAGAAGTTACACAATAAGAAATTGGCATCTCAACAGTCGATTATCAAGTAGGTACCATGCCTACCCCTGATACTTCAATTTCAATTGGTACTCAATGTCTCGATGAGAAACAACCAAAGGCTGGACCTTCGAACACACGAAAGAGGTTCAAGAACCCAGTCTTGAACAGATATACACCATCGGAAGCATGGGAAATATGCTTACCTAGGAGATCAGTAAGTCCCCGAACCCATGGATGAAGTTGTTGATATACAAGCCATCTCCTAGGACTGAAAAAAGAAATCTATTGTGAAGAGAACCACCAAGAAGAGGAGGATTACTCTATGTCGCTCCATCCTCATCACCACATAGGAAAAATTGATGAACACAGAGCATGCAAAGACATCTAAGTTTATCGTCGCAAGGATGGCAATCACAGATGCCACCCTGGACAGAGAAAAAAAGGATGAAGAGGAGTTGGCCACTATGCTGAAGGATTTGGAACATCTACGCCATTTGGATAAATATTACCAGGACACCACACAGGCCACGGTGTTCCTGAAAAGTGAATTCTAGGAGGCCTACAGTAAATTTATGAATTAGCGGCACCTATTCACTCCAAGGTTAGTTGAGTTTCAAGAAGACACCCTCATGGAACTGGCGATGTGTAAGGATATGGAAAGGTGGTATGAGAAAGCACACCAAGCAGTGGAAAGAATCGACTACATCAGTGTGGTTCAACAAGGTCGAGATGTCGAAGAGCACAGCATCCAAGTATTAAGGGAAAGAAGCATCGACCGCATAAAGAAGTCGGTTGAATACTGGGTAAAAATGGCCTAAGAACCTCATTGGGAAATCCAAGAGAAATGGGTCGAGTGCAAAAAGAGTTGGACCAAGATCAACTGAGCGATGAGAGACATCAGCCTCCCTGAATTCAGCAAACCCGATGACTTTGTCGACTTGTGTGACATAGTCAAATTACATGCTAAACAAGACTCATCGTGGGCTACAGAGATAGCAAAGGTGGTGAACATGGCACCAGGTCAAGTACAGAAGTTCTTGGAACACCTGATCAAGGTTCGAACTGTGTTGTAGCAGTTAAGTGCTAGAATAGTCAAGTATCGGGCATGAGTAATAGAGATAAGAGAGATCATTTCAGTCCCAATGGAACAACATAGATTCCCATATGCCAACACATGCTAGGATATCTTCGCCAAATGGTAAGAGTATGAGAATATTCAACCACTCAATTGAGATAATTTGATGACTCGTAGAAGACTGAGAGATGAAAGTGCCATGTGGCAAATTTTTGTTTTACTTAGCTCCACTTTTGATAGTTATTTTTAGTTAAAAATATGTTATAAATAAGATGATTTACTTGTTAGCAAGGGTCAATGATTGTTACAAAGACCCTCATTTTTGGATTTGTAAAGAACTATTTTGGAGCTACCTTAATTGAGAAGTCTTGTTTAGGACCAGAGACAAGTTTGTGTTTTTCATCAAAAGCGTGTGTGATTGGATCTGAAGTGTTACCCATAATTTTGGTCATCATGATGATGTATTGATGATGGTGTATTCAGGCTCTTCATTAGAACTTTCTCCTGAGAAAAGTTACCTTCATCTCTTTCCAGAAATCACATTTTTGAGGATTGTTTGCAGGCTGCTAGTATATTTGCCTGCGAGAATGCATGATTCTCGCAGGCTACCTTAAGCCAGGGTGTGAGAAGTTCGCATTGTGTTGAATTGCTAGGGTGCGAACTCTTTCTAAAGAAGGGAAAAAGATGAATTCTCGAAGCTTCTAGAAGGGAATCTTCTAGAAGGATGAGCTGGCATTCGAATGGTTACCCTAGTACTGGATTCCCTGATATTTTGGTATCATTCTTATCCAAGTAACCAATTCATTCTCTCCTATATATTGAGTGAATTCTCATGGAAAAGGTTAAGCAAACAAGGTTAAGAAAGACATTGGAGAATTGGTGAAAGATTGTGTGAAGGACTGAAGCTACAGCAGCTAGGAAAGTCCAACAAAGTTTATCAAAGGTGGTTGATCTTCTTCATGCAAGTGAGCAAGTGTGTGTGTCAGAGCCAAGGGCCATCAAAAGGAGGTTTGCAACATCAAGGCTTAGGTTGTAATCTTTACTTTCCATCAATATGATACAGTAATATGTCCCTTTCCCATAAAGCTAATTTCACTTTATTGTATAACTTCTTGATCATATACATAGATTGACCGTTGAATAGATTGTGTTTTCTTCACTTCGGTTGGTTTGTATTGTTTTGTGGTCTTGACTGTAAGAGACCACTGGAGCGAAGCGAGAGCAACAAAGACCAAAGGAAGCGATCATAAGGTATGTTCTTTGTTCTTGCATCCTATTTAATTCAATGGTTAGAATCTAGGGAAAGAGTCATATTCTGTCTTTCTTTGTTCTAGATCCAGGTGGATCTAGGGAGATTGGTTTGTGTCCGCACTTACGAATTTATCCAATAACATGAAGAAGAATTATTTCTTCTTTTATCTCATGAATGGATGTTGTAACGAGTAAGAGCTTTTGAATCTGTTGAAAAGTTATATGATTGAATATTTTCATAGTTCTTGTCTTTAATGATGAAAATTAAATCATTGTGTTAATATGTGATTGATGATTAGAGTTAAGAAAACTATTTTTTATGCCATCATTTATTGCATGTATGTTTTCTGCTGATAATCATATCTCCTTCAATAATTAGAATACCAATAGGTTAATGTATTATTACTAATCTTGTTGTAGGTGTAAGAATCATCGTCTATATGCTTGAGTATGAAGGTTATCTCGAGCTTAGCCTTCTTCAGTGTTTAAGCTTTCCCACTTTGTTACCGAGTTGGTTTATACTGAATTTTATCTTGTATCAGTCCCACCTATAAGAGAAAATACAAAAAGATAACGTATGGACTAAGAAGGATCTTTCATAAGAAAAACATAAAGCCCATCGATTAATTGGCCGAATCGCAAGATCTAGAGAAATATTCCACCATTAAACGTTGCAGAGTCTAATTGGGACTTCGTGGCAAGTTTGGTTCCAACTATTGAGTTAAAATGATTTAGGACCCCTCAACACTCCCTTTGAATGAAACACTAGAGGACAAAGAGGGATTCACCATAATAAATGTGTTTGTCAAAATCAACATGGAGGAAGAAGGAATGCAGGATGGAAAATAGGAAGTAAATTGTCCGCCCATTTGAGCACTCAATCCTGGAAAAGTGAATCTAGGATTGGGTCCATAGGAAGGAATATTCCAACCTCCTACTGTAAGAGTTGGTTGAGGGATATGACTCCCACCAAATGAGAAGAGATAATAAGGAGGCATCATGCCCCCAGACACAAAACTAGGATTCACATAAGAAGACGAGACAAAGGATGGAAAGAGTGAAGACATGTATGGCATACCAAGAGAAAAATGATTAGAGTCCCAAGGTATTGGTTGAGTATCATGATTCGGCATACCACTCAGAAATACAAAAGGATTCATCCCCATGGAATTAAAAAATACCATGGGTTGGGTAGGGCCAACTGAGGGAGTCACGGGGTCTCCACTAACCATATCAATGAAAAATTACAACGCAATACAAAATCCTAAGGCCAACTAATAATCAGAGAGAACACCAATGTAAAGCAAAAAATGCCAATGCACACAAACATGATATATTGGTTGAGAAGGTGCCTCCCTCACTATAGTAGGTATGTCTCACCCAATAGGGGCCTGAGACTCCATTCAAACTATTGGAGGTATCAAAATTAGTTATAAGGGACCTCATGGGATTAACAGCGTAGTCGGTCAGATCCCCCTAGTGAGGTAATCTTCCATAAAGGTTTTTTGATGTTCGATCCTTATCTGACTCAGGGTACCTACATACTAACCCCTACAAGTAACCTATGTGGTTACCTATGTCAAGCAACTAAAGCCACCATGATATAACCAATGCACAGGTGAACAATTGTAAGTCAGTTCCATCATATGGGCAAGGTAACAAAGCCCGAAATCTTGAAAGCACCACCTCTCAATGGGGTAAAGGTACTAGAAAGACCCCCAAATACGAATATATCCCCATAAATATCTCTGACACTAAGAAGGTATTAGAGGGATATCTATGCAACCAACTTCATGAAACCACATGCTTAACTTCGGTGTGAGCAGAGCATCTTGACGACACTAATTACACAATGGATTTGACCACTCCCTGGTTAGACACATATATTGAGTTTAATAGACTTGGAGAATTTTACTCACAAAATCTTATTCCAAGGCACTATATCCTATGCTTGTTTGTGTACTCTGAAAAATAAAATCGTTTCTAATCAATTTTAGTTAATCGGTGTTAATTTTAATGGCTTTGTTTACTCAAAATATGCGGTCGTGAAACTGATGATGTTACGACTCAGCATATAAAAGAAATGAATATGAATATAATGCAAAGTCCTAACTTTCAATTCTCAATAGATGATAAGCTTTTCAAATGCAACTTTCAATGCAACTCTGCAATTTTAATAAGATACAATCTTTCCATAAATGTCAATACCAATACTAAACAACCAAAAATCAAATTCCAAAATGCAAAATGAATATTTTTGTATTTTCAATATAAATAAATAAAAATGCAAGGTATGAATAGCAGCATGAAATATAGACCCTACTTCAAGAAAAAGAGACAAGCCAAGCAGGATACCAATAAGAAAACACTCAGACCAAGATGCAAGGACAACCAATGAAAAAGATGATAAGAAAGAAAAATTGGCCGAAAATTCAGAACCAAAAGCTTTCCTGTCACTCTGTAGGCACTTAACAGCTATGACAGAGATCCAAGAAGACTCAAAAACCATCAAAACTCACCCAGCAAAAACCAAACTCAACAATTAAGCAAAAACAGATTATGTACGCGATTGTTTAAGCAAAAATCACGTATGTACGTGCCCTATAGAATGATAGCTCGCGTATGTACGTGTCTATCGAGGGAAAAACCATGTATATGTATTAAAACACTGCTAGGTTAAGGATAAGGCCAAGAAACTCAAACTCAAAATGAAAATAGGTTGTCAAGTAATCAGATGACAAGGAAACTCAGGTTAACCGAGAACAATCAAAGAAGAAAACACTCCAAACCCCAAAAAGAAGATTCAATCCCTAGTATGGTCGCCAATTCTGTTACGAGGAAAATCACTCTATGGCAAGGGGTGAACCACAACATATGGAAATGACTGCAGAAATCAACTCTAATATCAGGTATGCTATATAAATAAATATGCTAACAAGAAAAGATAAAGATCCTACCTCGTCCTGACGTTCGATGAAGACCACCGTTGAGCACACAACTCAAAGCTCTATACCTGCAACTTGTCCTCAACAACCAAGATACGCAAGCATATGGTGATAATATACAATGTTAGCACATAGAATAGCATAATCCATTAACATTCATAACAAATACGCCCATGGAATAACAATTCAAATGTTTGCAAGATATCAATTGGACGAGAAAAGAGTATTTCTATTAAAAAATGACCCACATAAGTGTATAAATGACAAACTTCCATGAGGGCACATCTCGGAACCGAGAAACTAAGTCCCTTCCATATGGGCCTCCACCAAAGGCAAGCTCATATATGAGAGACAATGAGGTTCTCAATCAACAAGGGAAGAGCTTGGGGGTTGAACAATGTGTTCATACTTTAAAGGACAAAGGGATGCAGACTCAATATGAAGTGAAAATTTCTCCATAGTATACTTTCTCTCAAAATTTGAATTCTCTCCTCTTCCATGGCTTTGATATGGCCCAATTTATAGTGTTCAAATGGAATTGAAGGGCCAAGTCGGAACGTTTCCAGTATATGGAAGGTCAAGGTTCATGGATAGCGTGTTTTCAGATGTACGCGTGTTGTAGTGGTGCAAACTATGTATACACATGTTGTATAGCTGTTAGGGTGTGTATATGTGGGAAAATGTGATTTTTTAGCTCTGGGAAGTGCAAAAGGGACTTCAATTCTGCATAGGGAAATGGAAAAGGCCTTCTGAGCAAGTTTCATGGGGTGAGGCAATTCTTACTATAACATTCACCCAGTGTGGGCTACATCCACTAGAGAAATTGTCAGGTTCTTCCTACATTATTATCCAGCAAATGAAGAGATACAACCTACAACACACCCGTTGTAACTTTATATTCTTTCTTTCATAGTCTCCTCTCTCATAATACAATATTCGCAATGATACATAGCCACAATGCAATTCCCTCATAAAAGAGGGTTTCCTTCTAGGGAAAAAAACCCTTTTCCTTCTAGGGAAAAAAACCCTAACATGAATTCTACCGGCAGATCTGCAACCTTATAATGAACGGTCTAGATTTACTATGAAATTACAATATTCATTTACAAGACAATTTTTCCTTCAGGGGATTTGCCCCTTAACCCTTGCCGGGGGATGAGCCCCTCTGACCCCGTAGGGGGTAAAATCCCCCCCCCCCCCACGTAGAGGGGTGTACAGTCTTCAAGGGGTATAAACATGGATGAAAACAAAGACCTCTGAAACAGGAAGAAAATCAGGCTCCACAACCAACAATCTCCCACTTGGAGACTGATCACAACAACTCCACCAATGTTGTACTTGTTGGACTACGATCCACCTTAGACTTCGAAAATTTCACATCTTCACCTTCATGATTGAAGACCAACTGCAACTAAGAAGGAACTCAGTTTCTCCCTAGTTACTCCCTTTGTTAACTTGTCTACAGGATTATGTCTAGTGTGTATCTTTTCCAACTTCAAATGTCCATCTTCCAAGACAGATCGTATGAAATGGTACATGAGATATATATGCTTAGTCTTTGAATGAAAGGTTGAGTTCTTTGCAAGATGAATGACACTCTCTCTGTCACAGTACAACCTTTTATTCTCTTAGTTCTTTCCCAATTCCTCCATAAACCTCTGTAACAAAATCATTTCTTTATTATCCTCTATAGTAGCAACATACTCTACTTCTGTTGTTGAAAGTGCAACAACCTTTTGCAGTTTCAAAATCCAAATTATTGATGTTCTACCTACAGTAAAATCATACCATGATATGCTCCTCCTACTATCTTTATCACCTACCATATATGAATCAACATATCCTTGTAGAACAATGTTTGAACCTCCAAAACATAAGGCATGAGTAGCAGTAACTCTCAAATACCTAAAAAATCCACTTTAATGCCTCTTTTAGGGACCTAATCCCTCACGTAGGTAAAATATTATATTTTGATGTAATAAAGGTCAATATTAATAAGGCCTAGCAATAAGGAGTCTAGGGTATGAGAACTTTGTCTTGGATATTATTGTAATAGAGCTCTACTCGACTAGAGGTTGCCCCCTCAAAGAGGCAAGTGAACATTGCTCTAAGTAATCAAAGTGCTTTTTCTGGTGTTATTCTGTTGTCATTTCAATATTATTGTGGTGTTGTTCTGGTTATATAGTTGTTCATCTACCATTTCTAGCATTTTATTTATGTTCTGCATACTTTTTATATCTGGAATATTACAAGTGGTATCAGAGCACTTTCCTCGGCAGAAAATTGTGGGTAAATTTTTTCCAGGGTAGAGATGTATTCCAGCATCTTTAAGCTACATAGATCTATTGTTACGTGCATAAACCCATGTTTGAGGGATTCGTACACGCAGGAAATACAAGTGGTACTTAAGGGCACATCTATTAGACACCCTTGTAACCCTTGTTGGTAACCCTTCAAGTGGTAGTGCATCAAACAACACTTGTATATGGATCGACCTAGATTTCTTGAAGCCCTCTTTAGATAAACTGATCAATCGCCTAACTACTATAGTGTCATAGAGAATAGCACTCAGGAAGATACTCTCTAGTACCTAGGTAGTCGGGTAGTATGGCTAAGGGCACAGTTTAGACTCCTTAGTTGGTGCCTTGAGATATTGGGATGAGTACTACTATTGGATCACGCACGTATATCAGAGAGCTATAGCACAGGGCAAACCCTTATATGTAGAACCCTTGAATACCCAACCTTTAGGGACGAAAACAAAAACAAAAAAAATAGACAAGATTTATTGCCACGCAACTATGTTCAAGTTGCCAAATCACTACACATGTATTCATGATTAAGCATTTGGGAATTTCATCACTGCAGTATTCTTTAGACTAGACTATAACTTTGTAGGTGTTAAAAAAAAAAATCTCGATTTTTTTGAACCATTATTTGAGACCTATTCCATTGGATTTATCTTTCGCCCTTATCACATTCATACCTAACATTTTTCAACAAAAATTTTTACCCCACCTGCCCTTTTTCAGTTCCCTCGTCATCATGGCCCATACCAGTAGCCAAGACTTGGAAGCTCGCTTCAATACCTTGCAATCTAATTTCACAAAGACCCAACAAGAAGTGAGACAGCTCAGCCCCAATATTGCCACCATCAATAAAAACATGCATTCCTCCATTGTTGCCTCAATCGAGGAACTCAAAGAAGACCTCAAACAAGACATTACTACCCAGCTTGAATTTATTGCTTCGATGATCTATACAAAGCTGCATATCCTTGCAGATCCCCCTTTATCTGACCCACCTTTGCATACCGAAGTGGAAACTTCCTCTCATTCCCATAATTTTCATCCCCATCACTTTCAGTGTGACCTATGCCTTTCGCGTGTGGATGTGACCAAATTTGATGGCTCGGATCCCACTGGTTGGGTAACTCAAATGGAACATTATTTCTCTTTGTACGACATTACAGATGACTTGGCCAAACTCCGGTATGGTGTTCTCCATCCTGATCAAGAGTGTTGGCAATGGTGGAAATGGAGAAAAACTTCCCATCAAGGATATGTTGCTTGGATGCACTTTGTGGCAGAGCTTTATGAACGCTTTGACACTGGCACCAACCATTTAGGCCGTTTGACAAAGTTGAAACAATTGGGCACGGTGGAAGACTTTATAGCTTCTTTTGAGCGACTGGATTTTCGTACATAGGGCATGTCTGATGCTTTTTTCTGAGAATGTTTTATCAGTGGCCTCAAGGATGGGATTCGTGCCCATGTCCTCATGGCTCAACCTCATATTTGTGTGGAGGCTACTAAAAAAGCTAAGGAAGCACAACAGGTTGTCTCTTCTCAAAACCGGAAACCCTCTTTTATTCCTCACAATAAACTAGTAAATCCCACTCCTTCTACCCCACTAAAGATCCAAAAATTCACCAGGGCCAAAAAGGTTGAACGTCAACTCAAAGGCCTTTTTTATAATTGTGATGAAAAATATTTTTCGGGACACAAGTGTAAGGAACAAAATATTTTTATGGCCATTTCAGAGGATGTTTCGGAAGAGGATGTTGAAGCTCCCCTTGTGTCTGGGTCACCTGAACCCACTGACATAACCCCTCCCTCAGACCCTCTAAAAGTAGAAATGGTCATTTCCCTAAATGCTCTCACTGGCTTCTCTACTGCCCAAACCCTCACGATAATTGGCTACATCAATTATATGAGGGTCATCATTCTTGTTGATAGTGGAAGGACCCATAATTTTATTCATCGTTGCATTGCCCAAGAAACTAATTGTTATATTCGTGCAGTCAATAATTTCCAAATCATGATTGCCAATGGTGGGTCCATGAAATGTGGAGGGCGTTGTGAAAATGTGTGTCTCCAAATTGATGACTACCACCTGAAATCTCATATGTTTTCCATCGACATGGGCGGTTGTGACATTGTGTTAGGTGTAGACTAGCTAAGGACTTTGGGTCCCATTCTCATGGATTTTAAGGACTTAACCATGAAATTCGACCAAGAGGGTCAACAATATAAGTTCCAAAGCATCACCATCGGTTCCCCTGAGATCATTAGTTCCCATCGCATGGAAAATCTACTAAAAAAAGGTCATTCTTGTGTTATTTCTCAAATCCATGCCATACAAGAAACTGAGACACCTTCTATGTCGCAGGAACTCCAATCCATCCTCTCTAAACATCAAGTGGTTTTTTCCACTCCCCAAGGACTTCCTCCTTCCCATGGTGTTCATGATCATTCCATTCCCCTTGTCCCAAGAATCCTTCCTCCCAATATTCGTCCCTATCGTCACCCCTTTTCCCAAAAAATTGAAATTGAGAAAATGGTTCAAGAATTGTTTAACGTAGGTGTTATTCTCCCTAGTACCATCCCCTACTCTTCTCATGTGGTCATGGTCCTGAAGAAATAAGGTTCTTAGCGCATGTGTCCTGACTTCCGAGACCTCAACAAACTCACCATTAAAGATAAATTTCCCATTCCTGTCATCGATGACCTCTTGGATGAATTGAGTGGCATCCATTTCTTTACTAAACTTGATATTCATTCTGGCTACCACCAGATCCATATGAAAGAGGCAGACATTCCTAAGACTACCTTTAGAACTCATGAGGGCCACTATGATTTTTTGGTCATGCTCTTTGGCTTGTGTAATTCTCCCTCCACTTTCCAAAGCCTCATGAATCATGTCTTATGTCCTTTTCTCTGCCATTTTGTCTTAGTTTTATTTGATGATATCATCATCGATAGAAAAACCTAGACAGACCATCTTGCTCATGTGGATCAAGTTCTCCATCTAGTCTCTCAGCACCAACTTTTCCTAAAAAAATCTAAATGTGTTTTTGGCGCCTCGAAATTCGAATACTTGGGTCATCTTGTTGGCAAGGATGGTGTCAGGGTGGATCCTAAAAATATTGAAGCTATGCAAGACTGGCCTCACCCAAATACTCTCAAAATCTTGCATGGATTTTTGGGCTTCAGAGGTTATTATCGCAATTTTATTAAGAATTATGGAAATATTGTGGCACCTCTCACTGCACTCCTTAAAAAGAATTCCTTCACTTGGACTCCAGCAACTGCCCAGGATTTTCAAACCTTGAATATGGCTATGTGCACCACTCCAGTCCTAGCCCTTCTTGATTTCACAAATACCTTTGTCTTGGAATGTGACACTTCAAGGAAAGGAATTGGCGTTGTCCTTATGCAAGAGGGTTGGCCTTTGGCCTTTACCAGCAAACAACTATATGAACAAAATTTGGGCAAATCTATCTATGAAAAGGAAATGTTGGCTATTTTTCATGTCGTTGATCTTTGGCGCCCTTATCTATTCAAGCAACGCTTCCAAATTAAGACAGATCATCAAAGCCTCAAGTACTTTCTAGAACAACGCATTTCCTCCCAAAAGAAACAAAAATGGGTGACTAAGCTCTTTGGATATGATTATGAGATCATTTACAAGAAAGGAAAAGACAATGTGGTTGAGGATGCACTTTTCCGAAAATATGAAGATGAAGGGTCCATTTTTTCTCTCTCCTTCATTGTACCGAATTGCCTCCATGTTGTTCGCCAGGAATGGATACACGATCCCAAAAGTTCGCATCTGATACAACAATTGCAATCCAATTCTCCAGTTTCCCCAGGGTATTCTTGGCTCCATGATGAGCTTCGATACAAAGACTGTTTGTAATTAAGTAAATAGTGAAAACTTAAATACACGGTACTTTATGAGCTTCATGCTACACCCACAGCTGGGCACTTTGAGTTTACCAAAAACTATGACAGGGTCAAACGTTCTTTTTTCTGGGATGCTATGAAACAAGAAGTTCGTAATTTTTTGGATGAATGTGATGTGTGTCAAATCAACAAGGGAGAAACAGACAAATCTCCTGGCACACTACAACCGCTTCCAATTCCACTTGCTATTTGGCGAGATATCTCTATGGAATTTATTGTAGGATTACCTAAATCGGAAAATAAATCAGTCATCATGGTTGTAGTTGATCGCCTTTCCAAATATGCTCATTTATGTTCTCTTCAAAACCCATTTACAACATCCACGATGGCTCAACTTTTCATGGATCAGGTCTTCAAGCTTCATGCCATGCCGCATTCTATTGTTTTTTATCACAGCCCAACTTTCACCATCAATTTTTGGCAAGAAATGTTCAAGATACAAGGCACCCTATTGCATCTCAGCACAGCTTATCATCCCCAGACTGATGGTCCAACTGAAGTTGTCAACAAGTGTTTGGAAACATATTTGAAGTGTTTTGATTCGGAAAATCAAACTCAGTGGGTTCAATGGCCACCACTAGTTGAATGGTGGTACAACACTTCATACCATACATCTACCCGCATGACTCCTTTTGAAGCGGTATATGGCCAAAATCCACCTTCAGTTCTCTCATATTTACCAGGTGTCTTGAAGGTCTAGGCAATTGACCAAACACTTACAATTCAAGAGGCTATTCTTCGTACCCTCAAAGAGAATTTGGTCATGTCCCAGAATCGCATGAAGCAACAAGCAAATCAAGGTCGCTTTGAATGTCAATTTTCATAAGGAGATCAGGTGTTTCTTCGACTGCAACCTTACAAGAAAAATTCCCTCAAGGCTGACCATTGTCAGAAACTGGCACCCAAATTTTATGGTCCTTATACCATTCTCAAGCATGTGGGATAGGTGGCCTATCAGTTAGTTTTTCCCATTCATTCTAAGCTACATCCTATTTTTCATGTTTCATGCTTAAAAAAGGTGATTGGAACTAAGTGTCAAACTCAAACCAACCTTCCCGAGTTGGACAAAGAAGTCTCCATTTGCCTACAACCACAAGTATTTTTGTACCATCATGAGCATCGCCTATGTCATCGAACCATCAAGGAAGTGTTAGTCCATTGGAAAGATACAAACCTAGCAGATGCCACTTGGAACCAACTACCATTATGTAGCCATTTCCACATCTCGAGCCTTGAGGAAAAGGTTGTTTTTAAGGGGAAGGACATGTTAGGGACCTAACCCCTCATGTAGGTAGAATATTATATTATGATGTAATAAAGGTCAATATTAATAAGGCCTAGCAATAAGGAAGAATAAATCGAATGTAAGAAGACCTAATAGAAGCTTTCGCTTCTAGAAGGATCTTCCTCTAGATGGTTCTTTGATAGACATATTTAGTATAAATAGGAGTCGAGGGTATGATAACTTTGTCTTAGATATTATTGTAATAGATCTCTGGTCGACTGGAGGTTTCCCCCTCGAAGAGGCAAGTGAACATTGATCTTAGTAATCGAAGTGATCTTTCTGGTGTTATTATGTTATCATTTCAGTATTATTGTGGTGTTGTTCTGGTTATATTGTTGTTCATCTGCCATTTCTAGAATTTTATGTTTGTTCTGCATACCTTTTATATCTGGAATATTACAGCCTTCCAATGTTCTTTCCCTAGATTTTTCATATACCTTCTCACAATTCCCAGTGCACGTGCAATATCTAGTCTTGTGAAAACCATCGCATAGATCAAGCTACCAACTGCCGATGAATAAGGGACCCCAGACATGTATTCTATCTCCTCATGTGGCTTGCGACACATTTCCTTTGTTAATTTGAAATGGCTGGCCAAAGGTGTACTAGCTGGGTTTTCATTCTACATTCTAAACCTCTCCAACATCTTCTCTATGTACTCACCCTGAGACATTGTCGATTTGTGATTTTTCTTGTCTCTTGTTATTCTCATACCAAGGATTTTCTTTGCAGTACCCAAATCCTTCATCACAAATGAATTAGATAATTTCTTCTTGAGCACATTTATATCCTGCATATTAGACCCTGCAATAAGCATGTCATCTACATACAATAGCAATATAATATAGCTTCCATTTTCTAGCCTTTTAAAATAAACACAGTGATCGGAATAACATCTATTATAACCTTGTTCTATGATAAACTTGTCAAAATTCAAATACCACTGCCTTGGAGCTTACTTTAGTCCATTCAAGCTCTTCTTCAACCTGCATACCAAATTTTCCTTCCCTTTTACCTCATACCCCTGTGGCTGCTACATATAAATCTCTTCCTCCAAATCCCCATGGAGAAAAGTTTTTTTTACATATAATTGTTCAAGATGCAAATATTCTACTGCCACGAGAATCAAAATAGTCCTAATTGAAGTCATCTTAACAACATGAGAAAATATTTCATCAAAATCTATACCTTTCTTTTGTGAAAACCCCTTTACAACAAGTCTAGCCTTGTACCTGTTTTTCCCTCCATCTTCTTCCTTCAACTTGTAAACCCATTTATTTTGCAATGCTCTTTTTCCTACAGGCAACTAAACCAAGTACCAATTATGGTTATTTACTAAGGAATCCATTGTTGTCATGTTTTCAGACAGAGGTAGAGTATGTGTGTTTGTCATTGATGGAAAAGATCAAGACCAGTAGCGCAACGATCATCGCATACCCTGCCTCCATCATCACTAGGTATTATGTCGAGAGGCTAAGGAATCTCGGCATAACACCCAATGATGATGGATGCATGGGTTTAACCTATAGAGAAGCTGAAGAGTTGCAATGATGATCAGGCAGAGAACTCGACATGAGGAGAGCATGCAGAAGCATTGTGAATAGAGGATGTAGAAGATGCACATAGAGAATAAAAATGCAGAACAGAGAAGAGATTGGGGGTTGTTGAGAGTGATTCAGGTGTGTAGAAGGAGGTAGAGTGCAGCAGCTAAAATGCACAGAAGAGGAATGGTGCATAGAAGGGACATGGCACACAGAGCATAAAAGGCAGAAGAACATAAAGTGTAAGGAAGGTGTGCAGGAAGACACTGATGCAGGTAGAGCAGAGCAGTGTAGCAGAATAGTGATGAGACTGGTAAGCCATTGATAAATATTGTATCACTGTGATAAATTTATATATAGCAAACTTTATAATCAGGGTGGTAGGGAGGTGCTAGGGAGGACTGTTTTCCTCAGAGATTCAAGTGGGCGCTTGAACACAGGGAGTTGTAGCTTCCATCTGGTTGCAGCCAGAAAATCCAGGGTGGTAGGGAGGTGCAAGGGAGAACTGTTGTTCTCTGTTATACAAGTTGGTGCTTGTGTGACTAGAAATTGGTGCTTCCATCCAGTTGGTGTTGGAACATTTAGGGAGTTGTTGCTTCCTTCTAGTGGGTGCTAGAGAAACCAAGGCGTTGGTGCTTCCTTCTAGTGGGTGCTAGAGAAACCAGGGAGTTGGTGCTTCCTTCTAGTAGGTGCTAGAGAAAACAGAGAGTTGGTGCTCTCAACAAGTTGCAGCTTGCAAAACAGAGGTTGTAGCCTCACAATGAGTTGGAGCTCATATGTATGATAATGTACAGAATGTAAATATTACTTATCATACTAAGAAGAAGAGGTTTTTACTCTTTATGGGTTTCCTCAGGAAATATCTGTCTCTGTATATTTCATATGTGTGACTGATGTCGAATGTCATATTGCTTACCTCTCTACATTATTGTGATTGTCATTGAGTGCTCTATAAAGAGTTTTAAAATAAGCATAATTTTTTAAGCACGATAACAATTGATTCACCCCCCCC
>ML799447.1:145488-160262 GCA_009831015.1 Picea engelmannii | reverse complement strand
CCCTATTCATGTATCAATAAAGGCAATGAATATGTACTTACTTGCCGGCCACTGCATGGGTTTGCAGACTTGCAATCTTAGATAGAGAAAAAGGTATAAACGGTGGCGCTCTGAACGAAGGACGAGACGGAAGAAGCGGGTGGTGCATCTTTCCATACATAGTTTAATCGCCTCTGGGTATGGATTAGTGATCACCATATATATCAAATCACCGACTACAGTGTTGCATGGATTGTCTTTTTTTGTGTTTGCAAGTGGGGTGGCAGCCCATGAGGGAGAGGGGTTGGCATTTACTATACACGGCAGTCCAGGGCGCCGCCGCTGCCTCTCTGTAGGGTTGCGTTTAATATAAAAGTCTAAGCAGAGAGCCGGAGTGGAGGGGTGACAGAATTAGTCAGTTGCCAATGCCACCATATATATCTATAGATATAGATATAAATCATGTTAAACAAATCACCCTGACTCTTACACAGGTAAGCTAAAGGAGTATTTGCCGGGGCCGGGCATCACTTGAGATCGCTGACTAGCTTGAAAACGAAAAACACCCATATATTTCTACAAAGCATCTCTTTTCTAAAAATGAAAATGCAAATCAGATTCAAGAACGAGATGACGAAAGGTTTGTTTGGTACCTATCAGTGTAAATGTGCCCATATACACCAAGACAGAGATTTGCAGATACTACGAATCACCTGGAGGTTGCGTGAGGGGGGATAAATGCTATTATGCGCACGGGGAAGGAGAATTAAGACGAGTCAAGATGCTACCTGCAGACGTAAAACAAGGGAGTATTTTACAAACAGGGTTATGATTATTCCTTCAAATGATTTTCAATAATGTTATTCTAGTTATTTACCAGAAGATTTGAACAGGAAGGTGTTTATTGAAGGCCTATTTCTATTAACTACCTGCAACTTTGAGGATCCTCATTTTTATACAAAAATTGTGCACATAAGAATCGAACTGGTTGATCCGGCCTGGAGTTACATAAATAAGATGACAGCGGCCTAAACACCGGACAAAAGATTGAACAAAACATTTGAAAACTTACCAATGCTGTCAGTCCGTTGTTGAAAACCTATTTTCCTGTGCGGTGGGCAGCTGGATTCGATTCGCCGAGCAGGCCTGAAATTTCCTTCACCGCGTTTCCCTCAGCAACCGCCCCCAACAAACTATAAACCCATAAAAGCAGAAAAGAGGGAAAGCAGGCCTTCTACGGGGCAGAGCAGCATTGCGTTTTGTGGCGGGAGGAGGAGCTCGAACGCTCCAGGCTCCACTGCTCCAACCTCTGAATGGAGAAGACGGATCTAGATCCAAATTTTCAATAATCAATTAAACAGGAGCAATTAGGTAGTATCCTGTAGCCTGGTGACACGCAAGCGCAGGTAGCTGATTAATTTATTTCATACAACTGCTTTGACGGTTTCACGGTCATCGATATTCAATGTAAACATAAACAGTGAGCGACGAGCCTGTCCTAGAAAGTAGTAAATGTATGCAAGCGAAACTGTCTCATTCTATAAAACAGTACATCTATTCCAGCTATCATCAGCGTGCCATTCTATAAAACAGTGGGCATGCCACCCTTCATATAAAAAACAACCGCTGCAGCCCAACCATTGATTATGTGCATTCATTTAGAAAAACAAAATGAAATCATTATTTATTTATACGGTTAATTTCCTCACATAAATTAAACTTTTGGAATAATTTACATCATACAATCAGTGGCCAAGCAAATCCAGTGATCCTTTTCTTCAGAACTTCACAGAACGTTCCAGCCAGTCCCTAATACATTTTTATATAATTAAATTTAAAATTTTACGTGTGATCTACACAAAGCTAACTATTTTTTGGCGTTTTATATTAATATAATATATTTTAATATAAATATTATTATTTTTAGAATTAAAATTTAAAACCTATGTACTTTACAGAGATGTTTTTGCAAAATAGAAATCTAGTTATCCAATGCCCATATGSTCGTTATAATTCTAGTGTTCAACTGGGCTTTGATTGTGTATTGATTTGGAGTTGAACAATTTCCCTTTTTAGTTTTTTCAATTGTTAGTCAATTTTTTTTTAATATTATATTAAAATAAAATGGAAAAGTTTCAATTGACACGAACAGTACTATGCTCGATAACTTGTTGGTTGTTGTCTCTTATTTTTCAGCAATTCAACATTTTGAATTTGATTCTATATATCTACCAAAGTTAATGTTGATCTGAAATAAACCTAGCTGAGTTACTATTAGTTTCAGAAGTAGAGTTAATGTTAATGTACGCTTATCCATCACTTCACCCTCGTGCAGTCACGGATGCTTACCTGTCTTGCAATCGCGGCTGGTAATGCCGGCGTCCAGCCTCCAAGTGACCAGTCTGCAGTCTTCCACCGTTCCACCTCGTGCCTACTACCTAGCCCTACTACTTAGCCCGTATACTTACTAGAGATTTTGACGGGCAGTGGAGGCGGTTACACGTCAAACTGACAGGTAGACAATTCTCACGCCAGTCAGTGATGACGTGTAATTTTTTTTAACCAGTGTCAAATACGGGCTGAGAGGTAAAAAACGGGCTACAGCCCGTCAAATTCCAGGCCTGATCGTATGATTCATGTGTCCTTGGAATTGGGGTCTTAATTAATGACGAATTCTTGGAATTGGGGTCTTACTTAATGATATGTGGTTCATCACTTTGTGGGATAATGTTATCCATCATTTTTTCATCGTTTTAGGTGTTTCTTTGTAGAGTGAGCTTGATGAGGAAGGCACTGCGCTTCTGAAATGAGGGAACTTCGAAGGCGGGATTTTTTTTTTGAACTGTGTAACGTTACTGGACTGGACAACCATGGTGGAATGGCGGCTTGCGTATGTTTGATTGTCCACAGGTTTTAATGGTACTATGGTGGCGTTTTTTTTCTGGCTTTTGGTCATAGTATTACAGAGCTTCTTTAGGTGGTTTTTTTTGGTTTAGTATGGAACTTGGTAACTATTCGCACCTTAGCTTTTTCGCTAGAATCTTCTACCGGTCAGAGCCCTTGTGCATCAAAACAACTTCCTAGAATAATGCGTTTTTCCCCTTTTGGAAACTAGTTGTGGTTTCCAGTGACTACACGTATTTAATTCTAGGTTTAATGCACATTGGGTGGTTCATTAATCTTCCCTCGTTTTTTGGTTTGCACTGGTGCTTGTCCTACTTCATTTACTTTACTGTGGATCTGACAGTGGTGAAGTCCAGGTGGTTAGTAATGACTACTAGACTTTTTCATCCAGGTGGATATCAGTGGCCACCCACCTTTTTCAACTAGCTCAAAGCAGTTTTCTGACAATTTTGGTAATTTACTATTTTTAGCAGTTTTTAACTTTCGGGGCCATTTTGAGGCCCTAAACGATGCTTTTAGAGAAAACGAGGGGCAACATGGATTGTAGATCGATGTTGCTCACCCAAAAGTTGTAGTCCTCGGCTATCGAGTGCCCCAAACGGAGATCGTATGCAAAAGTTACGCCCCTGGGAAGTTGACGTATCAACTACCTCCATTGGGGCCCCCAAACCTTTTGGCTTTTCATCTTCCAGGGTTAGGGTTTTGGATTTTACTTATGTTAAAAAGGCCCTTAGAGCCTCATTGTAATAATCATCTTCTCATTGATGTGAGTAGCCGTCACATCTCCTCTCAGAGATAAGCTGCCACCATTCTAGCGAGTCTTTCACTCTGTATTTTACAGTCTCTGTACATTTATTTCATTAATAGAAATCGTGTATTACTGTATATCTGTGACTCTTGTTATTTCCGCTATATCTCTGTTATATTGTTGTCTCTCTTGCAATATCTCTAAATATTTCTGTGTTATATTTCCGCTCTCATTTCGTGTCGAAAATAATCTGGATCAGTGGTATCAGAGCAGGCTGCTCTTGATCGTTTTTCATTGCATGTCTCCGACGAGGTCCAAGTATAGCAAGTTGGGTCTCAAGCTTGTCTCTCTTGAGGATAATCGCTCTCGCACACCCAAGAAACCCTTAATGGCGGAAGAAAAGAAAAACGACAGAGTAGACTATCCTATCAGTCTGTTGCTTGGGCAAGCTCTCACACGACAGAGGGACGAAATGATGGAGAATTTTCCCCACGTCCTTCAATGTCTTCCAATACCATCAGGCGCATCTTCATCAAGCGGCCACTTTGAAGGCACCTCACCTTTTAAGATACAGGGCAATTTTGATATTCCCGTATTTGAAGGTTAGATAGATGCGGATGCCCTAGACAAATGGTTAAATCTTTTAGAAGGTTATTTCTTTGTTCATAATTTTTCTGACAGGGAAAGGATCACCTTCGCACTCCTTAAAGCTCTCTCCCATGTCAAACATTGGTGGGAAACTTACTGGGAGCACAGTTCCACAGAGGAGTCTAGAATAGATGGGGCCGAGCACACTTGGGATTTTTTTGTGGATGCGGTAAATGAACAATATTACCTTGTTAGAAATTATGAGGACCAGTACATGAGATGGATCACACTGCGGCAAGAGAGGGGCCAAGCAGTTCCAGAGTTCACCAATACCTTCCATACCTTGCGCACCAAGTTGGGTATCAAAGACTCCGAACGACATTTGGTTCTGAAATACCATGGGGCTCTACACAAATACATCCAAACTGAAATGGATTTTTTGGACATCTCATCACTCGGTGCTGCCTATCTATATGCTATTAAAATCGAGTAGAAATTTAAGTACCAGAACAAACAGGAGTTCGGGTCTGCAAATCCACAACAACCAAAGTATGACAAAGACAACCCTAACAAACAGTCTCCCGAAAACCAGTCCAAGCCATAGGAAAAGAAGGGTCACAGGAAGACAAAGGAGGACACCGGAAAATGGTGCGATTTCCATAAAAGCCCCTGGCACAACACCGATGAATGTCGCTCAAAACAGTCATAGGTGGCCGAGATCAAAGACAAGGAGCCGAACCCTGATTCTGAATCTGATTCTGAAAATACTGGTAAAAGACAGATCATCGACTCAGACCCCACTGCTATTGTCACGACCGCAACAATTCAACCAGAAGAACCAATAGATCCAAAAGAGGGGGATCACCTTTTTCACCCATAGATGTGGGTGAAAGGGACCCGCTGCATTTTATTGTTGATAGCGGAAGCCAAAAGAACCTCATCTCAGCAGAGGTCGTCAAACAGTTGGGATTGTCGACAACACCACACCCGCAACCATACAACATCGGGTGGCTTCTCCAAGGACGAGATCTTCGTGTCAGCCAGCAGTGTCGATTGTCATACGGCATCCAACCCTTCAGGGATGAGGTATTATGTGATGTTTCCCCACTGGATGTCTGTGATGTTCTCTTGGGCCAACCATATATGTGGAAACGCCATGCTATTTATGAGTCTCGACCCCGTAGTGTCATTGTTACTTTGGGGGATCATCTCTTTAGAATACCAGTGATAATTTCGACTATTTTACCCCACCTAAAAAGTGTTGCAAGGTAGTATCTCATACTACAAAATTTATCTTTTTCACAATCTGTTCAAAAGGTGAACAAAAGGATACTGCAACCACTACAGCCTCGGCCCAAGCACCTTCTATCCAACAAAAGCAGGTCGACAAGGTTGCAACAAAGCGCAAAGATTCCTTCTGCACACGGTCATCTCATGTAGCTAGACTGGTTAAAAAGGTCCAACCCTTCCAGCCACAGGTTCGTGACAACCTTCAACAAACCAAGCAGTGCGACGTCTCCAACAAGGCAAGCAGCTCACCAAGATTCAGATTCAACAATCGCTTTCCCTTCTCCCCCGGGAAATCAACTCAATGGAGACCATTGCTTCCTAAGGAGGGAGGATTGATCCAGGTGGATATCGATGGCCACCCACCTTTTCCAACTGGCTCAAAGCAGTTTTCTGGCAATTTTGGTAATTTACTATTTTTAGCAGCTTTTAACTTCCGGGGCCATTTTGAGGCCCTAAACGATGTTTTTAGAGAAAATGGGGAGCAACACGGATTGTAGATCAATGTTGCTCACCCAAAAGTTATAGTCCTCGGATAGATCTTTCCAATGAGCTATCGAGTTCCCCAAACGGAGATCATATGCAAAAGTTACGCCCCTGGGAAGTTGACGTATCAACTCCCCCCATCGGGGCCCACAAACCTTTTGGCTTTTCATCTTCCAGGGTTAGGGTTTTGGATTTTACTTATGTTAAAAAGGCCCTTAGAGCCTCATTGTAATAATCATCTTCTCACGGATGCGAGTAGTCGTCACATCTCTTCTCAGAGATAAGTTGCCACCATTCTAGCGAGTCTTTCACTCTGTATTTTATAGTCTTTGTACATTTATTTCATTAATAGAAATCGTGTATTACTGTATATCTGTGACTCTTGTTATTTCCGCTATATCTCTGTTATATTGTTGTCTCTCTTGCAATATCTCTAAATATTTCTGTGTTATATCTCCGCTCTCATTTTGTGCCGAAAATAATCCGGATCACTTCCTCCACTTGTTGAAGAGAACGTCAACAACATGTGGGATGTGGCAGATGAAGAAGCTTGGAAGGACGCTGGTCTTTTCGAACATGTGGATTCGACAGTTAAGAGTTATTATTCATTAAATAAACCATCAAACTTTGTGCAACGACCTTTTGCTTCTTCCTCCACACTTAGCTCAGAGCACACCTTCTCTTTTCCCACCTGTGCGCAGAGGAACTCTTGTTTACCGCCTACGATTTCACCAACTTCTGGTTATCCGAAAGGAGGAACACAGGATATTGAACAACTATGTAAAAGGCAGTTAAAATCATCGGGTAAAGTTTCTGAGCGACAGGAGTACTGTCGTAGGCTGTGGAAACCGAAGAAAGGGGTTCATAAGATGGTCCTGGGCTCAGACATTGGTCTGGCCGAGACCTGTTCTTTAGCTCTTTATGGTCTTGTTGGTAGGTTGTCGTATAAATACCTTTGTGATGTTTCTATCCCGGAGTGGGTGGACGATTTCTGGAGGAAGGAGCTGGGTTACTCACCAGAGATCAGGTATTTGACTAAAGGGATGGTATGGTTTCATTTGTAAAACTCTCAAAGACTCTGCGAGGTTACTGGCTAAGAGATGGGTGGTTGGTAGGAGCAGTTTGATGATTAAGCGATGGAGGGTGGCTTTTAATCCAGTGATCGAATATTTTGAAAAGCACCATCTGTGGGTTCTTCTTCCCGGTTTACACCTGCACTTGTGGACGGTGGCGACCATGGAAGCGATAGGTAACTCTCTCGGTTCTTTTGTCTCCTTAGATGATTCAGTTATGAAGGCTCCTTCTAGGAAAATGGGAAAGATCCTTGTGGAGATAAACATCCATGAAGGATTACCGGAGGTTATGGAGATATATTGGAGGGGGCGGAGATATGTGCAGAAGTTGGATTATCTCGGTATACCTTTTCGCTGTAGCTATTGCCATGAAACGGGCCACCTGAGGAAAACTTGTAAGGGATGGGTGGAAGAAGAAATCTCGAAGAATATTTCTCTACACAGGGACTGGAGAGAAATTGATGAAGAGGTGAACTCTTTCGGGCAAGAATTGGATTACATGCAGAAGGAGTATTCCTCGTCTTGAGAGCGACTTGATACTCTTTCCGGCCCTTTATAGTTCTTTAACCTTAATGGAAAAAGTTTTGTTAGATTCCTCCAGCCTTGTTGTTGCTTCTGAACCTGTGGGATTAGTGGACTCAGGGGGAGACAGGGGGTTACCTGCTCAAAAATCTTTGGGTTCTCTTACCTCGACTTTCCCGGTAAACAACGAACAGGTTTTTCCGAACACCACTCTTAGTCCACCTTCTTTTTCTATGACTAGCCTACCTTGCCATTTGACTCTTTAAATTCTACGGTTCCTGTGGAGGGTATGACACGTTCTTTAGCCCCTACTTTTGCTGAAGTAGTACATGGGGCTTCAAACTCCTCGTTTGATAGGCCAGTGATTCCGGGGTACCAAGAATCTCAGGAGTGAGATTCTTCGCTTTTAGCAGTTCTTGATTCTCTTATCCCATACTTGCGGGACAATAGTGACCCGACGCCGCTTCCGACTTATCTTGGGAACATGGTGGTTATCCTTTCTAGTATCATTGGTGATTTGGGTGAAGCGAGCAATTCAAAGAGGGAACTAGTTAAAACCTATGCTTGGTCTCGGGGCCTGGGGATTGAGTATTCTCCCATTAAAACGAGAAGCACTAGAAAAAAGTTGCAAGCTACTGTCAACTCTCCTTCGGTAGTGGATCCTTCTTCTTTTGAAAGTGGGGTGCTTAGAGCGGTGAAAGCCCTTGCTAGGGCGAAGTGATGATTTGTATGTCCTTAAATATAAGAGGGGTAGGTGGCACCCTAAAGGCTGCCTCTTTCAGGCGTTCTTTGGATTTAACAAGTCTTGATTTAGTATTTTTGCAGGAGACACTGGTAAATGAACATAAAGCTCGTGCTTTCATGTTAAAGTTTTGTCCTACTTGAGTTTCGTGTGCAGTTAGCTATGTGGGGTCTTCTGGAGAATTGCTCGTTGCTTGGGACCCTTTGCTATTTAATTTTTGTTCGTTTCTAACATGTGGTGGGATTCTTTTGTCAGGTCTTAATAAAGCCACCAAAAGGATTATCAACCTTATGAATGTCTATGGCCCTTGTACGGAGAGAAAGGAATTCTAGATTAAGATTGCAAACAGTGGCCTGCTTTTACTTAGAAACCTGGTGATAACAGGTGATCTAAATTTTACTTTATCTTCCAGAGAAATTTGGGGAGGATCCGCTACTTCGGGTAGTTTAGCGGGCTTTTTTAATTCGCTATTACAGGATCATAAGCTACTGGATATTAAGCCGGATACGATTGTACCGACTTGGAGGAATGGTCGTGTAGGCTTGGAAGCCATTGCCAAATGGTTGGATAGGTTTCTTATTTCGGAGGAGTTTCTTTTGGAGGTCAAACTGCATAAAACTTGGGTTGAATATTCCTTCGTGTCGGATCATGCTCCCATCCTCTTGCGATTGGAGGATACTATAATGTACAGATCTTACCCTTTTAAATTTCATGCTCAGTGGCTATTGGAGAAGGATTTTAATGTTCTGGTAAAAAAATTGTGGACTGATCAAAAATATAATCAGGAAAGTAACTGTCAGAGAAGATTTATTTGGAAATTAAAAGATTTAAAGTTATCTACTAAAAGTTGGGCAAAAGAGGAGAAGGCTTGGGACTCTGCATCTTTGAAATCTTTAGAAGGTAATATAAATTTGATTTTACAAAGGACAGAGGGTGATAGATTATCTCAGGAGGCAGAAACAAAGCTCATCTATCTGGAATCTGAGAGAAATAAATTATTGAAAGAGTAGGAAGACTGGTGGAGGAGTAAGAGTAGGGCTATATGGGTTAAAAGTGGAGACCAGAATAACAAATTTTTCCATCAATTTGCCACACAAAAGAGAAATAGTAAATTTATTTGGGAAATAGCAGACAGTGCGGGGACTCTTCTCAATAATCAAAAAGATATAGCGGCTGAATCATTGAAATACTTCAAGAATTTCTTCATGTCTCCACTAGAAGTTATAATGGAAGATCAGATCCGAGTGGTAAAAAACTATCCAAAAATGGTTGAGAGGAGGGAAGCGGAAGATTTATATAAGCCTGTTACTTTGGCAGAATTGGAAGCTATCCTAAAGCTATTCAAAAAAGAAAAGAGCCCCGGGCCCAATGGATGGATGGTAGAGCTATATCTACATTTCTTAGAGATTATGGGTGAGGATCTTTTGGCATTGGTGGAAGAGACATGGTTATCTGGACACATCTCAAGTAGTATCAACTCCACATTTATAGCATTGATTCCAAAAACAAATAAGCCACAACAGTTCGGGGACTACATGCCTATTTCTTTGTGTAATCTGGTATATAAGGTGATTTCAAAGGTGATAGCAAACATAATCAAACCGATTTTATCTAAATTTCTATCAGAGGAACAACTGGGCTTCCTGGGAGGGTGCCAGATACAAGATGCTATTGGTACTGCACATGAGCGCATTCACAGTATCAAGAAAAATAAGCAAAAAACACTCTTATTAAAGTTGGATTTACAAAAGGCATACGGTTGCATCAGTTGGGATTATCTCAGAATGGTACTTATTCAAGTTGGTTTTGGTACTCTTATGACTAATTGGATCCTGGCCTATGTAGACTCGGCCTCATTCGCAGTATTAGTTAATGGTGAGCCAACTGAATTTTTTAAAAGTGGTTGTGGTCTTCGTCAGGGATGCCCACTCTCACCCTTGTTATTTATACTGGTTATGGAAAGCTTGAGTCTTTTATTAAAAAATAGCCAGAGACAAGGAATTTTAAGTGGTATCAAAGTTGTCAGATTCACTAAAATTCTACACATTTTATTTGTCGATGATATTCTGCTTCTGACAAAAGCTTCAATTATGGAATGGAAGGAAATTGAGAGAATTGTGCAATTATTATGTTCAGTCTCGGGATTAAAGGTTAATTTGACAAAATCGTCTGTGCATTTCTCGGGGCTGGAAGAATCAGAATTATCAGATTTCAAATTTATTCTGCCTTACAACTTTTCGGATTTGTCGATCGGCTTCAAGTATTTAGGATTTTATCTGAAGTCAGGGGTTCAAAAAACAATCGATTGGAGATGGCTTCTAACAAAAGTTGAGAGTAAAATTCAACAGTGGAGTTATAGATGGCTTTCTCTGGGGGGGAGGTATATTTTGTGCAAATTGGTTTTGGAAAGTCGGCCTATCTATTGGCTTTCTCTGGTGGTGATTCCTACTTCTATCCTTCATAAATTAAGGAGTATTCTCTATAATTTTCTGTGGAGTGGGAACAGAGGAAAAAAAGTTATCATCTTTGCAGGTGGGAACTGTTGGCTCGACCAAAAAAAAGGGGTGGTTGGGGCTTACATAATATTTTTTCCTTTGGCAAGGCATTGGCGGCATCGACTTTATGGAGAGCTATTTCAAAACCAGGCATTTGGCACAAAGTGTTAAAAGGGAAATATTTCCCTCACAGTTCTTTGAGCAATTGGTTGAGGTCGACAACTTTTCATTATCACTCAGCATCAAGGATTTGGTCCAGTGTTATGAAATCGGTGCACCTTATCACTAATTGGATCGGTTGGAAGCCCGGATCGGGACTTGAAGTATCGTTGGGTAGGGACAACATCCTGGGTCTTGGGCCTGATTCCTATCTTTCCATAAATCTTATAGAAGCACTCAAACAAAATAACATCTCCTTATTAGCACATGTTTGGTATCATCAGGGACATAACTCCTTTTTATCCAATTGGAAAGATAGTAGTGAGTTGGGATTGGCAGGGGAACTATCTATTGAATGGAGTAAATTCTGTCGGGAACTACAGGTAGCTGGAGTGATACTCACGGAGATGAAGATGAATTGTTCTGGATGGGGGGGGACTCATCGGGTGTTATTTCTGTAAAAAATATATATGAGGCTATCCAATCAACTCAGAACCTCCCTTTGATCACTAGCTGAAAGATTCGACTGTGGAAATGGGATATTTCACTAAAGATCAAACTTTTTCTCTGGTTGGCTGTTAATAATAAAATAGCGACCTGGGATAATCTACTTCATAGGGGTTGGAGTGGGTCGGGAAGATGTATCTTGTGTAAAAAGGAGACGAAGGATTGTAATCATCTGTTCATACTCTGTTCTTTTACAAGGGCAGTTTGGGAAACCTTAAAGCGACATACAAAAGGCGTTCATTGCTGGAGTGGGAATAATCTAGCTGAGTGTTTTCAAATTGGACAGAGGCAAAATCAAGTAACCTGAGTCTGGTGGCTTTAGCTTGTTGGAACATATGGATTGCCAGGAATGAGGCCATTTTTGAGGGAAAGATGCCATCTGTCTCATCAGTAGCTATAAAAACTCTGAGCAACTATAACAAGCCGGATATAAAACATCACAAAATTCGTGCTGTTACATGCATGAGTTCCGAAAATATTGATCATCCTGTAGCTTTTTTTGATGGTGCGGTCCAAGGGGATTGCAGATGTTGTGGAGCGGGTGGGATTATAAAATTCTCGACATCATTGACATATAAGTGGTATATGAACTGTGGTCAGGGTACAAATACAAAGGCGGAGTTAATGGGAGCTTGGGCAACCTTACATATAGCAAAGTATCTTGACATTGAAAAGCTTCAGGTTTATGGTGATTCTTTGGTTATTATCAACTGGTTAAGTAATAAAGGAAATCTCAGAGTTTGTGCTTTGGAAAGCTCGAAAAGGAGAATTACTATATTAAAGGAAAATTTCAATGATATAAAATTCTATCATGTACATCGTGAGTTCAACATAGCCGCCGATGATCAATAAAAAAAAACACTTTCTGAACTTGAAGGAAATCTGGTGATCTATAAGTGGATTGATGGAAGAGAACTCTTCAAACACCAGCCTTATTTATTGATGGAGGATTTTGCCATGTGTTTCTACCTGATCTTCCTTTTTTGTTGTTTTCTCAGAGTCTCTTTAGTTTTTGGTTCTTTTCCCTTCTGGATTAGTATTGGATGTAATACTCTTTATGAGTCCCGAGTTGATCAGTCCCTTTTTTGTCAGTTTTGGAGAATGTTACTTCTCTTGACAGTTGGATGGATAGTATCTTTGGGACTATCGCTGATCATTATTATTGAGCTATTTCATATAGCAACTGGGGAAGCTAATGTAAAAAATTATATTTCTATAATATAATTGTATTAATTTTCTTTTTGGAAAAAAGGTGCTTTTGTATTTGTAGATGGAATTGCACTGAATTCTAGAATGATGACAAAACAAAATCTTGGTCAGTTAAAAAAAAAAAATTAACATATTGAATTCCTTAGCCCTGCATTAAAGGAAAAAACTGAGAGTAGATAATTAACATATTGAATTCCTTCGCCCTGTATTAATGGAAAAAACTGAGTAGATAAAAAGGGTGACAAGGGTTCTTATACCTATGTTACATGTGGTATTTGTGGATTTTTTTTTTTGTTTAAATTGCATTTTGAATGCAGAAATAAATTCAGCTTGCTTGAAACCCCTGGAACACTTGGATTAAATAGAATTAACCACTAGAATCTGCAGATCCAACAATTTTTTGCTGAAGCAACGTTCTGTTAAGCGTGCATGTAAATAGCTATGTTAAGTTGGCACCTAATATGATAAGCACCCTAATATGATAAGCAGAGCCAGGATCAAACTCTAATATGATAAACAATTGTTCTGACATCTCGAGAGAATAAGCTTTATTTCATTCAACTAGCAACAATTTCTAGCCAAATTTTAATCCAAAAATATATAAAAAAAAACCAAAACATAAAAAGTTTAAACTACTAAAAAAAACCATATTAGAGGATTCACAAAGCTCTGATAAGCATACATATGTAGAATACATACTCAGCATAAAATAACAAACGTTGATGCAATCCACAAAAGAATAAGTTCTACACAACAGCGGTCTCCAAGAACGAGAACAATGTTTCAACTTATTTCTGTTATTCAAAACCTTGGTTGGCTTGTCCTTCCGGATTTTGACATTTTGTGGCAACTTCAAAGTCTCTCTGGGTCTATCTTTTTAGTCCAGCAAAGAAAATTGTTTTCATTTCAAAATAAAATGATTTTTTAGGAAAAGGAAAATTATTTTATTAGCAAAATAAATTGTTTTTTTGAAAAAGGAAATTTCTTTATTATTTTCTTAGTAAAATAAAATGATTTTTGAAAAGAAATTTCATTTACCATGCAATTTCTTTAAACACTGTATTTTCTTAATTTAACAAAAAAAAATTATTTTTTAAATAAAAATAGTTAAAGAAACAAAAGCAAAGCTAGTTCGTTTTTACCAATTATAACAAGAGTTTGTCTGGAAAGTGTGAGTTAAAAAACAAACAACCTAACAACTATATATATATATATATATAAAAAAAATAAAAATAAATCTATAAAACACACACCTACATTTATTAATTATAAAAATCATGTAAAAATCATGTAAAAAGCTTAAGGTTTCACGTAGAAAGAGTTCATGGAATACCATCTCACGGACTCGTGGAATACCATCTTTATGGAATACCATCTCACTGACTCATGGTCAAGTTCATAGCCCTAATTGGGTATTTTCTTCTTTTATTTTTTAACGTCATAAAATATCTTCTCCTTCATTGATGAATCCTTTTTCTTCTCTTTCGTTTTCTTTTTCTTTGTTTGATGAGTTTTTGTTTTAACTCGGTAGTTTTTTATGTTAATTATAGTTTTGTATATATTTAATATTGTATACTCTTTGAGAGTTTATGTTTTGTTAATATATTTATTTAGTTACTTTTTCTTTTTCTTTGTTTGATGAGTTGCTTTTTTTTTAACTCGGTAGTTTTTTATGCTAATTATAGTTTTGTATATATTTAATATTTTATATTCTTTGAGAGTTTATGTTTTGTTAATATATTTATTTAGTTAAATGTAAAAGTGAATTTTTTTTTGGGATAAAAAGAAACTTCTCTTTGAGACTCTTGTTACACTTGTTATTCTTTATGGATATGAAGTATGGGGCTGTAATATCTCTCGTGAATCCTGAAAAAAGATAGAGCAAATACAAAATAATTTTAAGATAGAGCAAATACAAAAGAATTTTATAATCTATAATCTCAAAATTAAAGGAAATACGCCCTATCCCATCCTCCTCGTAGAAACTAGCCTCTCTCCTATTGAGAGCATGGCTATGACTAGATACCTAATGTATAAGAACAAGTTAAACAACATGGAAGACAAGAGGCTACCTA
>ML799447.1:104934-138632 GCA_009831015.1 Picea engelmannii | reverse complement strand
CTCACTCCTCTCAGACACACTCACAGCCTCTACGAGCATACAAATTTATAGCAATATATTAGAAACTGACTAATAAATGTAATCTCATCCATAGTTTAACTTAGGTGCATTGGTTACAACCAATCCTGATTTGATCTCACCCGTATTCTAACTTGGTTGCCTTAGTTACAACCAATCCTGGTTTATAGGATCTAGAATCCTATTCACGGATGAGTTTTGTTGTCACCATTTCCAACCGATAATGCCACCTGCCCTGTGGAGGGGGAGGTCCCTTGAAAGGTCCCATAAAAAAAAGAAGCTTAAAATATATCTTTTTGGATTTGAATCTCCTGATAAATGGTTCGTTGATGAATGGTTGTAGTAGAGTTTTTTGAACTATGTGAAAAAGCTCATAATATGGATATGCTTTGAAGAGCTCATTGCAAAGGAATGGTTTCCTTGTCCTAAAAAATAAAGTGATTCGTGGTAATCCAAATGCCCCATGCTATATTGAGGGGGAGGACCTTGTAATTTCTTGTATCCCGGTTACACAACCATAACTTTAGTGCTGCGTCAATGGTATCTCCTCCTCATGCACAAGAGAGACCTATTACCCTCTGGATCTCAGTCCAGACTTCGTTGGCACAGATGCTCCAGGATTTGATATCATTGGAAGAGTTGAGTATTCCTGATTACGGGAATCTCAGGAGCATACAAGGGTTGGGGCAGCTCATAAAGCTTCGACTAGTAGACGTGACTAGTTGCTGTGAGATACAAGAATTGCGAACGTCTGGTATCGCTGGAAGACTTAATGGCTCTTAGAGCTTATAAGCTCAAGAGCATACAAGGGTTGGGACAACTCACAAAACTTCGAATATTAAGTATTAGGTTTTGTCTAGATACAAAAGCTACCAGGTGTTGAACAATGTTTCTCTCTGGAGGAGCTCGATGCTCGTGACTATCCGAATCTGCAGTTGGGTGAGGGAATACTGGAGCATCTGCGCCAATTATTGAAGTCAATCTATAACATATTCAGAAAACAGTTGTCCCATCATAGTAACATAATTTGAGTATAAAAAATCTAGATTTAAAAACATATATTTTTCAACTGCAGTGGGGTGAGGGAATACTGGAGCATCTGCGCTAACTATTGAAGTCAATATATAACATATTCAGAAAACAGTTGTTCCCATCATAGTAACACAATTTGAGTAGAAAAAATCTAGATTTAAAAACATATATTTTTCAAATTCTAAGCATTCGAAATTTCAGTAAAGGAAACCCCAATTAGAGTGAATGCCATTATGGCCTGCATGTTTCTGCATTCAAAGTTTTTTTTATGTGAGTTATAAATCTATAATTCCCTAGATGCTCAATATTGTACACTCCTCCATTGCCCACTTTCATTAATACATTTTTGTTGTCTGCATGTTTCTACATTCAAAGTTTTTTTTATGAGTTATAGTTCTATAATCCTGCAGAAGCCCAATATTGTACACTCCTCCATAGTCCAGGTTCCAATAAATTTTTGTACAAAATGTAAAGATTTTGAAAAGGTTAATTATAAATACATGTAATATTAATTGAATTTATTTATCTTTTAAATTGTTATTTTTATTTATTATAAAATAAAAATTAATTTTTTATATACTCAAAATAAAAAAATAATTACAAATACATAAAATAAAAATAAAAATTACAACAAATAGAGCACATACAAATAAATCTTAATAACAATGTTATTTTTATTAATATTATTATTAAATAAATCTTTATTTTTTTAATATAAAAATGTTATTTTTAATAATATAAATTTAAATAAAATTATATTATTTTTTATGATAAAAATGTTATTTTTATTAATATATTATTTTTATCAATATATATTTTTAAAATTTCTATTATTAATTTTTTAAAATAAAAATATTATTTTTATCAATATATATTTTTAAAATTTAATTTGTAAATTTTTTTGTTAACATAGTATAGGTAACTTTTATTTTAATTTTTTTACTCAAATCCATGAACGAATGTGTGAATAACATTTAGTGGGAATAACTTTTTGCACTAATTGTTTGAGTAGATCCACAAAAATAAAGACAATTATATGAAAGCTCTTATATGCTTGAGTGAAGGAAAATGGTGTTACTGCGTATATTACCAACTGATGCCCAGCATCCGCCACATTCAGTATCTGATTGACCACGTCTGTCAGTTTCAGGGGCTCTATTCCGCGTTTTTAGTGATCTGTCCCACTTGCCCTGTCTCAGTTATTTAATAAAAGATTTTGCAGTCAACCTGAGGGAGGTTACAATGTAGCTTGAACTGTACAAAACTAAGGGAGGGGTTATTGTTTGAAGGGTTTTTTTTTTCAAGTTCTGGGTGTCTCAGTTATTTAATAAAAGATTTTGCAGTCAACCTGAGGGAGGTTACAATGTAGCTTGAACTGTACAAAACTAAGGGAGGGGTTATTGTTTGAAGGGTTTTTTTTTTCAAGTTCTGGGTGTCTCAGTTATTTAATAAAAGATTTTGCAGTCAACCTGAGGGAGGTTACAATGTAGCTTGAACTGTACAAAACTAAGGGAGGGGTTATTGTTTGAAGGGTTTTTTTTTTCAAGTTCTGGGTGTCTCAGTTATTTAATAAAAGATTTTGCAGTCAACCTGAGGGAGGTTACAATGTAGCTTGAACTGTACAAAACTAAGGGAGGGGTTATTGTTTGAAGGGTTTTTTTTTTCAAGTTCTGGGTCTGGTAATGTAATAAGGCCGGGACTGTGTTTCCCGAAGTAGGTGGAGTTTTTCTTTCCAGTATGTTTTGTATTTCGTTCCATTCAACTTGTTTAATTAATAAAGGTAGCTGTTTCGCCTGAGCATGGCTAGTTTCTTAGTTTGAGAGTGTCTGTGTTTCGGTTGTAATGTGTGTTGATCGTTTTCTGTTTTAACTCTGACTGAGTGTAGAGTTCCCCTGCAGGTGACTGTATCACTAACAAAAATAAGACTGTATCACTAACAAAAATAAAATTAAGATTAAAGGTGTTGTTTTATGTTTTGGTTTTTTCACTTGAATCCCATACCACGAACCAATGTTCGTTCTATTTTCTATATCACAAATAGAAGGAGATTGATCCTAGAATTAAGACGTCCTATTGGGATTCAATCGATTAGAAAAACAATGGATGAGAATCTAATAGTAGGGTGAAGAAACGGAAAGAGAGGGATTCGAACCCTCGGTAAGCTATAGTAGTTTCAATGTTACACTTTGAATTACTTGGCTATCTTTCTTATGAGATTTATTGGTTCTTTAGTATATAAATTTAGCACAAATCACATTTTTTTATTCTTATTGTTTAAATTGCATTTTTGAATATATAAATGATTTAGTCTATTGAAAAACTATGAACCATTTTGATTATACAAACTATGAACCATTTTGATTATACAAATTCAACCACGGTAGTTCACAAAATTGATTAAAAAAAAAAAACAATATTAAAGAGTCATATTAAAGAGTGAAATTTCAGGATATAATCATCACCGAGTAAGTTCTCAGTAATTCCGTCCGTTCAATGAAATAATTGTGTTTTAGTGGCTGCTTCAAATACTACACAACAGAGGAATAAGTTCTACACAACAACGGTCCACAGGAACGAGAACACTGTTCAACGAGTGGCTTGTCCCTTCAGTTTTTGACGTTTTGTGGCATCTTCAAATTCTCTCTGGGTTTGTCTTTTTAGCCGAGCAAAGAAAATTCTTTTATCGAACAAAGGAGTTTTATTTTCTAATTAAAGGTAGTTTAAAAAAAAAATCAATGCAGAGCAAAGCCAGTTTGTTTTTACATATCGAAATCGAAAAAAGTTTGTTTTTTCTCTCAACGAAGAGGTTGTATAAAAGAATTCGCTTTGTTTTGCAAAAAATGGAGAGAGAGTGACACCAGCTTGCCCAAATTTGAAGAGCATTTTAAGAGAGATAGTAAATGCATGGTAGTGAAACAATAAACAACCCAGTGAGACTAGCTTGTTCAAATTTGAAGTAAATTTTAAGAGAGACAGTAAATGCAGGGTAGTGAAACAATAAACAATCCAACAACTATGGAAAAAATCCATAAAATATAACTACAATTATTAATTATAAAATTCATGTACAAAGTTCAGGGTTACATGTAGATTTTTTTTTCTCAAAAAAACAAGAAAGAGTTTATGCTCTTTATAAAACACACCAGTTTGCAGACTCAGGGTCAAGTTCATAGCATATCTTCTTCCTTTCCTTTTTTCTTAGTTCTTCTTCACAGCGTCTTTCACTGATGAATCTGTGACTCCCTTCTCCTCTTTCATTTCCTTTGTTGGATAAATTCCTTTGTTTTGCCCCGCAGCTTTTTATGTTAATTATAAAATGTTTCCTTCCTGGTTTATGTAATGTGTTCATTCAGATTTACAGCCCGTGTGCATACAAATAAAATTGTTTTTTTCATTATTATAATGATGTGAACTTTGCAAATTTTGTGTTGTGCAGGATGGACTCTGGGTTGATTGTTAACCCTCTCATTAAAGTTGGGCTGGCAATGGCCTTTCTGTTTTGAACAGTTTGAGATAGAGAAAGGGTTTTTCGTTTCAGACAGTTGTAGCCTATGTAAAATGCAAGAGTCGCTCCTGCCCTCTCTGTGGAGCCGTGGGAGTGAAGAAAATGCTGGCTTTCGAGGGCGCTGTCAATAGTGCTCAAGTTTAATTTTATAGGAGTAAAGAAAATGCTGGCTTTCGAGGGCGCTGTCAATAGTGCTCAAGTTTAATTTTATATTTTATATTACTGTGTCTAAAAAGAAAAAGAAAGAGTCCTAATATATATATATATATAAAAGGGTGAATTTTGCTTTGTATAGAGTGTGTAAAATGGTTTAATGTTTATGATAAGTTTAATATTAAAAGGAAGGAAGGATTTGACCTGTGATCAAATTTGAAATTTGAAGGGTTATTTTTAATTTTAAGTTGAATGGTGTATATTTACTCAACCTTTCTTTGATAAAAAATTGAAAAGGTAGTTGTACTTCCATTTTCAACTGTAAATTAGGTATATTTTTTAAAAATAATATTTTAAATAAAATATTTCTTTTCTAATTATTTAAAATAAAAAAATTTAATAACAATCACAAAATCATTTTTTTTGTGAGCACCAATATAAAAGAGGATGTAACCTATGTATCCATATGATGTATGAACAATGTATTTTATATTCATATTTTGAGCATGCCCCAATCCTTCTTGACCATCTGAGTAGTGTTCATTTTAGATCTCATTAAAAAAAAGAAATTGTAATAGATCTTGAGGCCATAATTGAAAGGTGATAATTCTATCAACATCATTATAAAAGCAATAAAGAGACCCTACTTGCATTGTAGACCTCTAGGAACATGACAATTTAACATGAATGCATCCATTTGCTTATTATTTAAGATAAGATGTTAATGATTTGGAGCTTTCAAAGATTCATAGAAACATGCAACTAAATGAAATTACTCATCATGAACACCAATTTTTATGAAGGATATTGATTGTTCACTTTATTTTTCAAGCCATGTGAAAATGCTTGAAAGAGTGGGATGTTAGTGCTTTCTCCCTAGCTTTCTTGAGAATCCCACCGTGTAAAAAATGTTGTTCCATGCATTAACTCTACAAAGTATAAGTTTCCATGATCTTGGCTTGGGATGAGGTAGGGGGAAAGAGAGCTATGGGACATTCTCAAAATATTTACAAAGTATGGCCACACTAATGTCAATGTTGCTAGAAAAAAGATCGCAAAGGAATTGTTCCATGCATTAACTCTACAAAGTATAAGTTTCCATGATCTTGGCTTGGGATGAGGTAGGGGGAAAGAGAGCTATGAGACATTCTCAAAATATTTACAAAGTATGGCCACATTAATGTCAATGTTGCTAGAAAAAAGAAGATCACAAAGGAAATAACACTATTGAAAGTGTCAAAGTGTCAGGGGAAAAGATAACAAAGAAAATGACATGATGGTGTGTGATTAAAAAACATAATGTAAACTAAATGCAATACCAATTCCTATATTGACAAGAAACAACAATGTTCACAACACACGAATTCAAGTGGGGATTCACAAAGACAAGGTGTCTAAGTTTCTTTGGTAAGTTTTCATTAAGTGACGCATAAAATAATGCATAGGCCAATACGGTGATAGGATATTTATCTAAGTGTGAGCTATGTGATGCATTTAATGTTGTGGAATGGTACGCCATGGAAGCATACACCCATATCAGAGAGTAGATAAGAGCCAACTAGAATAGATATGATTTGAGTCTTTAGATGCCAAAGGCAAGTATCATGTGATGAACCAATGCTCACTGACTAATCAAGCATTAGAAGTGGGGATTTTGATGGGTTATTGAAAATTTGACTATTCTTTTGACATTATATGATATGCATTGTCTTTCATAAATGATAAGTGATTTCAAAAATCTACATTTTTCTGAAAAGTGTTTTTTAAATTACTCTTCTATAACAGGTTTGAACCCATTTGAAGGGAAAAGAAAGATTCAATTTTGATCATTAAACCTGACCCTTGGAGTCGTACAAAAAGCGGTCCACTGTTAGAGAGATGTGACTGGCACACTGTGATGATAAGTTATGCCTGGCAATATATTATATGTGTTGACCGATGGCGAGGATTGTCTCTCTAAAAAAAATATTCGGATTCGGATTTGAAATGAGGGGTAGGAAGGAATTAATCAACTACATTAAAAAACTTATGTAAATTTTGTAAAATAAAAATCCCGAAGTAATTAATCCACTACAATAAAAATACTTTTGTAAATTTTGTATATTAAATATCTTGTGTTTGGGTTTCAACATTATATAGAATTTTTTTTACACCTTTCAGAAATAATCTTTACCCTTAAGCTTACACATTTACAAGGTTTTTTATCATTTCACTTCAATATTCCAGACTAAACTGGATTTCTGATAGGTGCATAATGTTGATAAGTAATGTTTGAATCAGGTCAGAACAATCATTCTCATTATTGCAGAGGAGTGAGGTTGCAATTTAATAATAATAATTTAATTTTAAGGTTGTTTGGATTAGATTGTGATAACAAGGATGTTAATGGTATTTTTTTATAAAGCTTTACACGTTTTTTTTAATAATAATAATCTAATTTTAAGATCACATCCAAGCAAGACACTAAATTGGTGTATGAGACCTCCTTGTTTTGGGGATAAGAGACCTCCTCCATACAAAGATTTGATTGCTAAAGTCTATATCAAATTGGTATATGAGACCTCCTTGTTTGTGGGACAAGAGACGCCCTTTGCACAACGATTTGACTGCTAAAGTTTGTTGGTGTGCATACCCTACCCTAACCTATGAATTTGAACACTTAACCTTTTAAGAAGAAACACATATTCTTAACTATTAAACACATATTTTAACAAATCAAATTTTACTAATTTTTTTACTATAATACACAAAAATATTGTATCTCATCTTATCAAAATTATCAAAACTTATCCATACTTTTTTGTTTTTGTTTTATAATAATTTTGGTTGGCTTTTTAAAAATTAGTAGATATGTTGTGACACTTCAAATATTAATAGGGATATTTAATTTTGAATTAAATAAGTGTAATTTCGTTGGGCGTCACCTCTAAGATCTCTCAAAATCAATAAGATTTTACTCTATGTTAACATGATCTCAACATAATTTGTTTGACCAAACATCTTATGCGAAACCAACATTATTTGGGATAAAATTAACTTTATTAATTGGGATAGTTGTAGTTATTGCATTTAAAATTTAAGATAAAGCGAATTATATTAATTGGGATAATTTGAAGATATTGCATTTAACATCAATTAAACCAATTCCAATTCTAATGTAATAATTATTTTAAATTGATATGTAAATCCTTCCAATATCTTTTAAAAATTGACATGGAAATCCTTTAATGTTAAAAAAAAAGGGGGATGATATAAATATTTTAATGTTTTAAAAAAGGATGATATAAATATTTTAATGTTTAAAAAAAGAAAAATGAAGTATATTTTAAAATTAACATGTAAATACTAAAAAAACTAAAGTTATTATTTGAGTTATTATTTATGTGTTTAATCAAATTAAAAAAAAAAATACATAATATTTATCATTGTGTAAAATGAAATTGATATTGATAGGGATGTATATTAATCATTATTTATAATTTTTTAATAAGGATGTTTAGGTGATTTTCATAGGGTTTAACTATAGTTGACTCAACCACTATTTATACTCTTTTAATAGGGATGTTTGTTGGGTATGTGTTATATTCTTTGCAAAAATGATCACGTGTGTGATATGAGAGCAAAGGGGGATTCGGGGGTGCTTTGCACCCTCTAGTTGGAAGGTTTGTGGGGGTTCAGGGGCAAGAGCCCTTGATAAAAAAAAATTGGTGTGTTTTTAGTGATTTTTTGCGTCCATTTTTTGCGGTTTTCCAGTCTCGGTTAAGGAGTTAGGGTTGTAGACTAATTTGGGTCAATGGATTAGTGGTTTGGATGCCGCAAGATCCTATATGTATATTGTATTGAAAACAATAAATATGATGAGCAAAGAAGATCAAAGGTGCAACTCTAAACAAGTTGTTGATTTTTTCGGTTTGAGTTTCCACAGTAAAAATCTTTGTGTAATGTGTGCATGTCATTATATATTTTCTATTTTTATTAAGAATCTATTTGCAGTAATTAATTGTGCAAGGTTAAGATCTACATTTGGTATAAGAGCAATTATTGGCTTCAAGGGGGCACTTTTGTGGTTAGGGGTTTGGCTCGGTTCTCTAATAAGCCTTGTTACAGTGGGAGATCTGTGGTATTGATTCTTCAGGTGAAAAGAAATGGCGAACAATTCGAAAATAGAGATCGAGAAATTTAATGGGCAAAGATTTGAGCTGTGGAAGCTCAAGATGGAAGATTTGATGGTATACAAAGATCAATAGATCATGATGGATCCAGGTACTACACCTACAAGAACGTTAACAAAAGACTATAAAAAGTTGGATCGGAAGGCAAAGAGCACAATCCGATTGTGTCTCTCAAATTGAATATTACTGAATGTGTCAGGGGAAGCTACAACCAAGGCATTATGGGATAATTTGGGAACTTTGTATCGGTGTAATTCCCTGGTAAATAAATTGTTCCTACTGCAGAAGTTGTATAACCTAAGGATGAAATATGGAGACTTCGTGACAAATCATCTAAACGCCTTCAATACTGTGGTAAGTCAACTATTATCTGTTGATATTAAAATTTATGATGAATACAAGTGTATTAGTTTACTGTGCTCTTTACTAGACTCATGGGATGGTTTGGTTGTGGCCATAGGTAGTAATACAATTACTTTAAGTTTCGATGATGTGGTCGCATCCTTATTGTAAGAGGAGATGAGGCGGAAGAACATGGAAGAACAAAGTGCGGATGCATTATTTGCAAGAGGACACTACCAGGAAAGAAATAGATCTAAGTCCTCAAGTGGGAGATCTAAATCTAAGGGTAGATCTAAATCTCCTAGAAAGTTTGTGAAGGTATGTTGGAGATGTGGAAAAGAAAGGAACTACAAGAAGAAATGTAGATCCAAAAGTGTTTAGAGAGGGAAGGGATTTGAAGATGCTCCTTCTATAGAAGAAAAAACCTCCTTGGAAGTAGGAGGGGATGTGTACTTGGCTTCTTCAAGCACACATGCAAATCATGAGACATGGCTAGTTGACTTAGGCACAACCTTTCATATGAATCCCCACAGGGAGTAGTTCTATGAAATATGAAAGGTATGATGGAGGTGATTTTTTCCTAGGTGATGACTCGACAACAAAAATCATAGGACGCACAAAATTCAAGTTGAAGCTCATGGATGGAAGGATTAGAACACTTCCTGGTGTTCTACACATCCTAGGTTTGGCCATAAATTTGATTTTTATAAGCAAAATGGATGATGCAGTGGTAAAAACAGTATCTGCGAAAGAAAAATGCATGATGGTTCAAGAAGCAATGATTTTGTTGAAGGGAGTTCGGATTGGAAATTTGTATAAGATGTAGGGAAGTACTATCTGTGATGGGTGTAATAGTTCCATTGTTCTTAAGATTATAGCCAAAGAAGAAAAACCTCCTACAATATCTGGATAATAGGTTATGTTGTAGCATCAAAGATTGGGGCATATAAGAGAGAAGAGATTTCAACTAATACATGGTAAAGGTATGGTTGAAGGTATTCCTAACTGCTCTATGGATTTTGATATCTGTAAACATTGTGTATATGGGAAGCATAATCGGGTAAGATTCCCCTCTAGTGCAACAAGGGAAGATGGAATTTTACAGTTGGTGCACAATGATATGTTTGGACCTGTGTTGGTTCCATCACTGGGAAAATCTATGTACTATGTTTCATTTATAGATGACTTCTTGAGGAATACATGGATACATTTCCTCAAGAATAAATCTGAAGTCTTTGACATGTTTAAAGAGTTTAAGGCTCTTGTAGAGAATCAAACAAAGAAAATAATTAAGGTGTTGAGGATGGATAGTGGTGAAGAGTTCTGTAGAAATGAATTTGAAGAATTTTGTAAGAAGTGCGGTATAGCAAGGCAAAAGACTACTCCATATACACCTCAGCAGAATGGAGTTGCAGAAAGGATGGACACGATGTTGATGGAAAAAACAAGGTGCATGGTCAATGGTGTCAGGTTAGGATAAAATTTTTGGGCAGAGGCAATGGGCATTGCATGTTACCTGGTTGATCGATCACCCTCATCAACATTGGATGACAAGATTCCACATGAGGTATGGACTAGTAATAAATTCTCTCTCACAAATCTCAGGGTATTTGGTTGTGATGTCTATGTTCACATTCAAAAGGAAAATAGGAGTAAGCTAGATAAAAAGGATGAAACGTGTATCTTTATTGGGTATAAAGATGGTCTAAAAGGCTAAAAGATTTGAAACCCATAAACTAAAAAGGTAGTGTATAGCTGAGATGTGGTATTTAAAGAAATAAAAGATGTTGTCAAACATGAAGTCCTACCAAGGAAGGAAGAATGAGAGAAAATAAAGTTTGAGTTGAAGGATGACGAATCAAACTCTACAAAAGAACATGAATTAGAAAAAGAAGAAGATCCTCGTACTTCAATATTTAGGAGATCGGTTTAGGAAAGAAGAAAACTGGAAAGGTACACTCCACCTAATTTTCATTCAAATTTTTCTTTGTTTATTATTGATGATGATCCTAGAACTGTTAGAGAGACATGTTGATCAAAATTTGGTCACCTATATTTTCTCGCTCTTGGAATAATAAAAAACTAATATTAGAAGAATAAAATTTTGAATGATTCTAACTTCATTACAAAACCACCAGTCTTAGCTTCATTATACATTTTTTGGATTCGAAATCTGAGTTCGTATGCTCAAGATATTCAGGTTTATGTTTAAACACCAAAATAGTGCTTCCTCAAAATGTTCTTCTGTACTCCCCTCCCACCAAAATGAACCAATACTTAGATTATTCTTAAATTATCGCGTGGGCTCATACACATTTTTTTGTAGGTTTAAACATTCAACATCATCAGAATGCACTGCAATCTTCCACTGTATCTATACTACACAAACATTTAATTTTGTTTTGTATTTTATTTCCTCACTCCCCTCCTTATCTCTCCCCATTCCTTATCCCCTCCTTCCTTTCCTCATTGTCACCGCAGGTTCATAACCCTTATCTCTCCATACCCCCCATCACCTCTGAACCCACCTATCTCTCCTCTCCTTATCTGTCCAGTCTCTCCTTATCTGTCCAGTCCCCTCCCTTATTCCTTCAGTGCCGCGGGTTCGCAGACTCCCTCACCTCCCTCACCTCCTTCACTCCCCCAACCCTCTAATCCGACTCCACCATACTCACATCCCCCCCCTCTACGTCATCCTACCTCACCTTATCCCTGTGCCACCCTCATATTCCCCTCCTTGCTGCCCACCCCCTTCCTTTCTCTACCCTATCCACTTTAGTTCACCTCTCATTCACTTATTCCCTTAACCAATTATCCTAAATTTATTATATTATTAACCAATTAAAATCACTACATGTGTCAGCCAAGTATTGGTGACATGTGTTAGCCAAGCATTGGTGACATGTGGCAGCGAAGTATTGGTGACACATGCCAATGAATGGGAGTGAGACATGTGGAAACCAATTAGGTGGTGACATGTGGTAGTTCATGGTAACCTATCACATAGTGACATGTGGAAGCTGAATCATCACCACTGAGCGTTGACTAGGCATAGGTGGAGGATGACTATGCAATTAAAATATTTAATTATTTAATTAATTTTCTAAGGGGTCGAATGTCTTAGTCTTCATAGTCTCTTCATGTTTCACATGTAAAGCATAATCAACCTTTCAATATATACCATTAAATACCAATATCCCCATGCATGTGGGATATGTATTTTCCAACAAAAGTCGAAATTTTTAAAGGAGAAGGACAAAATTGGAATCAAGGGCCTAGATTGCCCCATGAAAATTAATCAACGACTCTTGAGCAACGTTTTTCTAAGAGCCATAACTTGAGATCTTGGAGTCGGATTTGGGAAAATTTTACTTCGTTGGAAAGGTAATTGGATGAGGAAGATGATGGAACATGTATTAAGAGATAAAATTGGCCATATTGTTTTTCATAAATTGAAATAAAAGTCAAAAATAGTTTTATGGTGTGATGATAAATTTTCTTGATACCTCGACTTCACGAGCTCATATCTTGAGATCCAGAAATAAAAATCTCACCGAGGAGGACTCGTTGGAAATATAATACGATGAAGATCACATCTGAAATGATTCCATGGTTGAGAAATTGAATATCACAACCATAAAATTAAAACACAATCCTTGCTTTAAAACGACAGTTAATTGAATTTTTCAAAATAAAATTTTATTTAAATTTTTTTATGAAAGATGAAAAAGGTCCCACTTCAAGATGCAGATGTCAATAATGAAAATTCATTAATGAGACTTTATTGAGGCATTAAATAAAATGATTTTCCAAGAAACAAAAATCTTTAACTACTCAAGAAGTTAGAAGAACCAATTTTAGAAAGCAAGAAAGAGCTTCATCATAGAGTTAGAGAGGGTTACATTATCAGAGTGGAAGATCAGAATAGAAGGATACAACCAATATTTTGATCAACGAATACAAATCTTTATCTTCTCCATTCTTCTTCTTCTTCTACACCATTTTCTCAAAGCTTTATGTTTGAATTTTTGAATTGAGCATAAGGATGAGTTTTTGAACGTTTCTTTTGTAATATTCCAAGACTTTTCTTATATGATCATGGAGTATTTACAACCATATATTTGACTGTTAGATGTAATCCATAATTTTCTGTTGGATTCATGTGAATTTATTCCTTGTTTGACAAGATTTATTTCTGAATCACTAGTCAATTGGTTTGCAAAGTTTTTGTATAATGTTGAATATCTTTTATGAACAAAACTCCACAAAGAACTATTTCGAGGCATTGCATTGCTGATTTATCAGATCTTGATATTTTTGAGTGAGATTTTTTGGAGTTTTCCTATCATATTATTTTTAGGATTAAATGTAGAACTCATTTAAAATTCTTTGAGATAATCAAAACTATTTCCTCATTTTTCTTGTGAGAATATATGGATGCATCCACTATTTGTATGTGATTTAAGGGGTTGTACATATGATGCTAAGAACAAATATATTCTGATATTGAAGCCTTCCTTCAATCTTTCTACAATAAAAAAACTTCTTTCTGCATATAAAGATCAAATCATGTTATTAAAGAACTATTCCACGTACAAATCAAAGCAATAAATATCTGAGGTTGCTATCTAGCGTTCTCCCTAATCCAAGATATTCAAAGATATATCTTTTAGTCAAAGAGGAGTACCACTTCTATAAAAATGCAGGGGGATTCATATCCTTGTGAGGTTGTTGTTTCAATCTTAACCGATTCAAACATCAACATTTTTGGCAACCATACTGGGGAGCCATTTATTTTCGAGATATCTGAGGCTTTGTTTCATATATGATTGAAGGACTAGAGTCTCCATGATTCAAAGTTTCAAAAATAAGATTCAAGAAGATTTCTATTTATTCTAGATGCACGAGGTTTATAAAAAGATTATCCAAATATGTTTGAATGACCTCAAAAAAATCCAAGAACAATCAAAGATTCAGGAGGGTGAATTCCATTGAAATAACTCTTAAAATACTTGGCAATTCCATTGGAAAGATTAAAAAATCTTAAGAAGATATATACTATGACTCCTATGAAGAATTTCGTTCATGTTGTGATGTTCCTTTTCCTTCTCCAACAAGCCCATCAATGGTTTTACAAGACTCAACAAAAGGAGCAAGTGCCCAAAGAAGAAGGCGATTACATAGAGCCCCTTTAAATCTGCTAGAAGTAGATTTTCATATGCCCAATATTCCTATGAATTATTTTTCTACAATCTTTGGGAATACTTCAAAAGATGTAGAGTGGTACTTGTTTTGATTCAAATGTACATGTGATGTTTTCAATCTCATTGAAGACAATGTTACATGTCAATTATTTTTACAAACTCTACTTGGGAATGCCCTTGAATGGTTCCATTCATTGCTGCTTGGGACTATTACCATTTGGGAAGTGTTAGAAACTTTATTTGCTGAAAATGTTTCCCACCCACCCTCTCCCATATGGACACAAAACAATGAAGATTTCATCATTTCATATGTTTCATATGAAGATCTTTCAAGCAACAAATTTGAGAATGAAATCGAAGAGCCTCCACCTAATGCAAAAGATGATGAAAATTCACAAGAGCATTTGCAATAAGAACAATTGGTAGAAAAAATGAATCTTGAGAGAAAAGATGAGCAATATTTCCATTCCATGAAGGAAGAATCTTTTCAAGACATCACCAGTGAATAAAAAATCTTGGATGTGGTCAGTGATAAGGAGAAAGATGAAAATATGTTGAATTTGGAAATTCCTTATCCAATCAAAGATAGTAGCACTCTTAAACAACCAAGAGTTGGTTTCATTGAATCACGGTTCCAAAACATTGTTGGCCAAACAATGCAATCAGATTTTGAGCGCATCTGGTTTAGTTTGTCTCCAATACACATTGAGAGTGCCCCTGATTCATTGGTACAAGCCTCAATATGTTCCACAGTTCTGGAGCTCATTCCACATATCAGTTGGATGCTTGAATGGCTCCATCGGAAACCTACACTTGAAAGTGTTCCTTCCTTTCAAGTAAGATAGGGTAGATAGATCTTTTTTCTGCATAAGTTTATTTTTTCAGTTAAAGTTTTGCATAATGAAGAAGTCGCTAAGTTAATGAGATATTTGAAGTTAACTCCATGAAAGAATACTTATAAGAATTAAATATGAAGACGACTCCATATCCCAATGGATAAGGTAGTTGGTCTTCAGATTTTAGTTTTCTCACTAACCCACATGGGGTTATTGTCCTGCAGTTGGAGCCAGTTGTTGATCAAAATTTGGTCACCTATATTTTCCCACTCCCAGAATAATAAAAAAAAATGAAATTAGAAGAATAATTTTTTGAACGATTATAACTTTATTGCATATCTCTCAGTCTCATCTTCGTTACACATTTTTCGGATTCGAAATCCGAGTTGGTATGCACAAGATATCTAGGTTTATGTCTAAATGCAAAAATAACACTTCCTCAAAATATTCTTCTCTACCCCGCTCCCACCAAAATGAACCAATACTTAAATTGTTCTTAAATTATCTCGTGGGCTTGTACACATTGTTTTTCAAGTTTAAATTTCCAGCATCATCATAATGCATTGCAATCTTCTGTCATATCCATGTATAGCTCACCCCTCTGCATTTATCTCCCAAGTTTATTAAAATTCCCATCAATGTGGAAATCTAAGTGTAATTGTTTCAATTATGTGGCTTCAATGTGGGTTGATTAGTTTATTGTGTGCTTAAGCACTCTGAGTTATGGATATTTTCATGAAATCTATAGAAATCTCAGTCTTGTAACCATAGTGTAAGCACATTTCCTTGTTCATTGGTTTAAGAGAACGTTGGTTTGTCTCACTCCCTGTGTTGAATTGGTATTGTTTGGCATTTTTTCTTTTCCCACAAGTTGTCCATAGCATTTTATTGCTTGCTAGTCATTTTCCCTCTTCCATAGAATTGTACATTCAATTCTACACTTACCTCAATGAATTGACGTACCCCTTAGCATTTTATCCATTGATTGGGAAAATTTACATCCCCCAAGGCATTTTATTTACTACCTTGGTGAATCTACATACTCCTATGCATTTTATGTTAGAAAAACAGGATTGCGGAGCAATACAATAAAACAAATGAGGAAAAAAAAGAAATGTATACAATACAATAGAGACACAAATATACATGGTTCACCCAATTTGGGCTACGTCCACCAGAGAAAATTTTAGGTCCTTCCTTTATTATTATCCAACAAATGAAGGGATACAACCTACAACATACCCACTGCAACTTCCTCTTCTTTCTCTCACAATCTTCTTTCTCATAATACAATATTCACTCACATACACAACCACAATACAATTCCCTCATAAAAGATGGTTTTATTCTAGGGAAAAAATCCCTAACATAACTTCTACCATTAGATCTGCGACCTTAAAACGAATGTTCCAAATTGAATATGAAATTACAACATTTTACAAGGCAATTTTTCCAAAATTTCTCTTCAGGAGCATTGCCTCTAAACCGTCACAAGGGGGGGGCGGGGGGTGCTCCAAAATTTCTTGCCCCCCCCCACCGGACCCCCCTGGCGAGAGAAGTGGGGGGGAAATCCTCCCCACACCCCCAATAGGTAATGTGGTCCAAATGCGATTGAAACAAGACCTCTGAATCAAGAAGATAATCAAGCTCCACAACCAACATTTTATCCATCGACTAGCTGAATTTACATCCCCCTAGATATTTTATTTATTGTCTGGGTGAATTTACATCTTCTTGTGCATTTTATTTATTGCCCGGGTGAATTTACATCCCCTTGGGCATTTTATTCACTACTTGGGAAACTCTATTCACTTACCTGACTGATTTTCCCTTGCTGGTCAATTTCCTTTCATTGTTGGGTCAACTTTTGTTTGTCGGTGTTGTGAATGGGAAGTTTAATAGTTGGTTGGTTGGTATAATTTACCTTCAACAAGAAAAAATAATTAGCAAAAGAATAGATTCTATGGAATTTGTGCTATGGAAGCTATTAAAGAGGCAATGAATTCGAATTACACAAACAAATAATAATTGAAGAAACATTCATGTTGATGAGATTTGAAGGCCATATGCTTACTATTTATGTATTAATTGAGGGCACAACAAATGGTGACATGCTAGGAAATTCCAAAAATCATTGAGTCAATACTTATTCAACCATTTCTTTTAACACAAAGCCATACATTTCAAAAAGATCATACTTTGGAATTCAAACAAATGGATTCTTCAAGTCCTCCCTTTGTATTATGAACTCAAAGTATCCTAATCACATAGATTTAGTATCTTTGAAGATAGAAAATATGGATTTGAATTCCTTTAAATTAGATTCACCTTATGTTTAAAGTAACACTCATAATCACAAGTTTTAATTTTTTAAATGGGGTTGAAGATTTTAAATAGACAAGTTGTTTCTCTTTCTTGCAACGTTGCTCCATTGCCTATGAGAATTCATATTGCCAACATAGATATCTACGTTGCCCCACATATGACTGAATTTCCTTTCCCAATCCTTTTACCAAATTAGGTGCATATGTTACAACAATGATGGATGGGGGAAACAATTGGCCTTTGTGACCAAGTGGTAATGATGACTATTTTTAGGAAAGGATTGAACATTCCTGAATGATAAATATAAACCACACACACACACACACACACACACACACACACACACGTGTGTGTGCCTTGAAAGTATCACTGCAAATATTTCACATGGTGGTTCTCATTTAATGTGAATGGATGACAAGTTCAGGTTGGTTGAATCATTACTTAACCAAAATTTCTAATTTTTCTGGGACTTAGTTATTTGATGAGGTCCCAAATCCACCATTGTTTTAACTTCTTTAGATAACGTGGGATTTATTCATAGCTTCTTGTTTAATTCATGATTGAGGAATAAGTTGGGAGATTATAGGGATTAGCAAGTGTGTTTTCTCTTCTCAAGACCCTACACTTAACCCTTCGCGGAGACTACAAATTGGTTAATAGGTATACATGCCATGTGGAGAAAAATCATTGACTAAAAGAAAGAAATGTAAATTCAAAATTTCAAAGAAAAAATTAACTTATTAAACAAAACTTAGAATAAAGCAAAATAATAAAACTTAGTCTAAGGACTCAAATTTCAAATCAGAAAAGAACTAAAAGAAAAGACTGATGAAATAAAAACTAATATGTACATGTCAACCACCATGAGGAAACTAACATGTCCACCTCCCCCTCCATGTTATACAATTTATAAGTGCCAAGGCTAATCTTTTTAGCTACCTAAAACGGACCAAGCCATAAGTGTTGAAATTTTGTGTTATTTTTTCAGGCATGTTTAGCTTATCCCACTTTAAAACAATGTCTCCTACCTCAAATATTTAATTTTGTTAAATAATTTCCTACTAATGAACAAAAAAAATTTCCTTGACTTTATGCCTTTCTTCTTCTAGGTTTGTTAAGACAGTAATTTGTCTTTGGATAACTGAGAAATTCTACCCCCTAGTATCTTGAGTAAGTTGGAGGGAGGGTAAGCAAACATTAGGGGTTAAGATGGATTCTTTTATGTATACTAGAAAGTAGGGAGAGGTTCCTAGAGTAGCTCCGGTTGTAACTCTATCAACCCATAGGGAATTTGACAATGCATTTTGTAATTCCTTTGATGATCAACTACAATTTTCTTTAGAATCCTAATTTGGTTCTTATTATTGGACTAGGCTACACCATTCCCTTGAGGATAGTGTTTGGGAAAATGACTTAAAACGATTCCATTTGCTAAAGCAAAGTCAATCAATTTAAAAGAGGGGAAATACATAGCATTATAAAAAACAAGAACAAAAGGAACCCCAAACCTGGTAATCAATTGTTGTTCAATGAAATTGATAACAACTGCTTTGTTTACTTTGACTAGCCAGACTACTTATGTCCACCTTGTAAAATAGTTGGTAGCTATTAAGATGTACTTGTGTTGTTTTGAAGAGTTTGGGTTTATCTCCCTTATAATGTATAGATCCCATTGCTGAAATGGTTCATTAATTGTCGCAAATACAATAGGATATCTAACTTATTTTCTCGTCCAACACTAGTTGGGTATACTTTGCACCTTCGGTAGTATGAATGAGCATTTCTAAACAATGTTGGTCAATAATACCCAACTCTCAAGGTCTTGTGAGCTATTTTTTCATCAACAAAATTCCTTCTAGCTGATCCATCATATAATTCCTTGAGAACATGGTCAACATCTTGTTTTTCCAAGCATCTCAATAATACCCTATTGTATTTTTTCTGAAATAAAACTCCATTTACAAATTGGTACTGGGCATATTTGAGCCTCGATGCTCTCCTTTCCTTCTTACTTAGATTTCTTGGACTATCACCACTTTGTAAGAAATGTTTGAAATCGGTGCACCACAAGTCCACTCTAATTCGAGTAAACGAGATTTCTTGGGAACAAAGTGACATTTCATTTTCCCATCCTTACTTGGGAAAGTCAAATAGATCTAATGCCTCTACTGCCAATTTACATAAACCTTGACCTTTAAATATTTTTACTAGTTTATTTCCAAATTGTATTTATGTATGGAAACCATCTAGTTTCGTGTTCTCTCACTTAGTTCTTTTTGGATAAACAAAGATCTAACAACTAGATAAGGGACAATTACTTTAGTATGATATATTAAGGCACAATTACTTTGGTATGATTTTTTAAGGCACAATTACTTTGGTAGCAATAGTTCAAGTTCTATACAATGTAGCAATAACAAAAATAAATAGACCCCCACCTGAAGTTCACAAATACTTTAAGGGAAATGCATGTAAAGGACCAACAATGAAACTAGTAAGGACACAATTTATTTAATGCAACAAATAATATCATTTGATTGAGCCAATAGGGCCTTGTCTCACTGGTAAGTTAGATGGAGTATTAATCTTTCCACTAGGGTTCCATTCTCACTCTATTTTCCCCCACCCAAATGGCATGTCAAAAAGGGAAAAGGTCAAGAGAAATTTATAATATATTTTGATGGAAGATACCCCTTAGATCATGCTGATAAGAAAAGGGAATTCCATGTTATGCAATGCATCCCTCAACCTTGAAGCACGTGGTAGGCATGTAGAATGCCAAAGAAAAAATATCATTTGGTCATAACCAAACAAGGATTGGATCTTGTTTAAGGTAAAAGTTTGGTTGCCTCTACTAGTTTGATCTAGACATACCAAAATTAAATTAAGAATCGAGGGAATTTATGTAGTATGCATAACCACTAAGGGTATCCTCCTAAGGTAGCTTAAAGGCCTATCATTGGCTATTAGGCAAATTGAGGCCAATGTTATTTAAGAGGGTATTTATAAATCCAATTCATCTCATGAGCAACATAAATGTTCTTATCCATATCTTATGTGTAACTACCAAGGGTATCATCCTAAGGAATCCCAAAGGCCTACCATTGGATATTGGGATAATTGAAGCTAGTGTTATTTAGAAGGGCATTTACATAGTTGATTTAGCTCAGGAGAAACATAAATGTATTTATTCATCTCCTGATATTTAAAGAAAAGGTGGTTCCTCATGGTAATAACAAAAAGTGCATAGAAAAATAAGAATGCAAACAACACTTACATATGGCCTGCATTATAGTTGCAATCCTTCATGTGTGATTGTGATAATTATTATATTTGTGCACAAGAGAAGAAATCTGGGAATAATTATTATGATCTTCTAATCCTACAACCATATCATACTCTACTATTTTGCCTTCTAAGAAACTATGTATGGTTGCATACAATCTAGATGTAGTCTCCGTGTATGAAACAAGTCCAAAAAAATATATGAATACAAAACACTATGAGAAGTTTAGGATTTTGTTGAAGAATGAGAGAGTACAAATAGACTTTGTATCTAAAGGATTGAGGAACATTGGATCTTAAAATGAAAGAACATTACCTCAATAATTAATAGATTACATTCCTCCCATGCAAGTTTCAAAGAACCGGGATATCAATAGTCTATTTCTCCTTCACTTTGTTGTCTAGCCTGCTATTTCCTTCCACTCAATAACAAGAGGATTTTTTCACAAAATTTGGCATCAAGGATGATTTTGGGATTTTTGTTTTTTGAATTTCCAATTGAGTTATTGGTGGCTAGTGTAATGACCAAAAGTGACAATTATTTTAATTTTAAATTTAACAAAAACTGATTATTAGTGGCTATTCCTAGCATAACAAAATAAAATTGGTTGATAATTTATGTCTAATGGGAATAGAGAGTTGGAAGATCGACCAATTGCATCAGTCACCAATTGACAATTTATGTTTTTTTTTTATGGAGGGAACAACATTTAGGATAAAATATCACATTGATACTTAATTAAGTTTGATATTTCTTTAATAATCCAAAATAATGGATTAAGGAAGAAGGAAAAAAATTATCTTTCATTTTGACTTGTTAATGTAAGATGATGACTATAAAATATGCTTATAGAAAAAATCTTAATTCTTTGTCAATGAAAATAATTAAAAAATATATTAACTGTGCAAAATCCTATTGTAAAATGCCTATCATTTTTTCTTTCCCATGCTTATTTATTTTTGTAGGAGACTTGTCCTTATCAATGGGTCTTGTCTTCTCTCACTTCTTCACATCTCACTTTTCTCCAATTTTCTTGACTCACCACAAAAAATTATAGTCATAAAAACATGTTACAATGTTTCTCAAATTCTAGAAGACAAGTCATTGGTTATAAAATGCAAGGTTTTGTTCATGACTATACCTTCAGGAGGTGAGTAAAGCCTAGCCTAGTAAAGCAATCTATGCCCAAAAGAGACAATATGATCCAACATAGTTTAATAATGTCTTAGTCATATTGTAAATGGGATTTTGAGATAAGCAATGAGACAAGATGAGACAACGAAGATGAGATGAGTTGGTTGAGATGAACAAAGACAAAATAAATAATCTAGGAAAGACAAGTTGAGTTGGTTGAGGTGGGTCAAAATGAACCGCATGAGACAGGATGAAACAGGCCAAGTGCGATGATACAAAATGAAAAATGCGGAAAAACAATGGAAAAAATGAAGCTTTTGGTAAAAGGACAAGTAGATGGAAAAATAAGAAGGGTATTCTTTCATGACTATACTTTTTGGTTATGAGTGAATCATAGCCTAGACAATCATGTCATGCTTGAGTGAGATGAGAGAAGCCAACATAGTTTGTGTCTTGTAAATTTTGGTTCTTCATGATAAGTAACAAAATGAGAGGATCCAAGGCCAAACAAGCCATGTTGACTGAGACAAGAAAATCACAAATGAGTTGCTCCATTTGAGGAGAGATGAGATGATCCTAGTGAGATGAGATTCCAAAACTAAGTCAAGTGAGACAATATGAGACAAGTCATGCAGAGCAAGATAGGGTGAAACAACAAAGGGGAGGAAATAGCTAAATAAATACACTTCTAGTAACAAGGGTATTTTTTCGTGACTATACTTTTTAGAGTTGATTCGAGCATATATGACATGTACACTAAAGATTCCCTATGTAGTTCCTATGTGGTGGTTTGGGTCATTGCACATGGTCCATGACACATAGAAGAAATTATATTGCCTTAGATCATAACCATTAATATTAGACCATGAAATATACCTTGAGACCATATATGGTGTTATAATCTCAAAATAGGAACCATATCCAATTTGTAAGCCAAAAATTACCTATGTAGTGTTTATCATATGGATTGAGGCTCTATGCATGGCTCATGATCATAAGAGAAAACTATCATGGCCTAAGAATTTCGATTTTGACCCAAACCATGGCTTAGATTATGAGAATCATCCTTAGTGTGTTAAACCTCAAAATGTGGCAACACATGTTACTCACATGTCGAAGATTGCATATGTAGGGCCTAGATGGTGACTCGAGGACCTACACATGACATGTAAACCCCAAATATAAGTGTTAGAGACTAATACCCTATATTTTGGTGCCATACCATGTCCTCATACCTGAGAAACATTTCTAGCATTCCAAACCTTGAAATCACTATCATTTAGAATTGATCATATGACAAAAATTATTGATTTATGGATGCGTGATTCCCCCGGGGCACCAAACATGGATTGTGAACTCCATAGAAACATTTTATAGCCTAATACCTTGAATTTTTACCCTAAACTATGGCATATGCGTCAAGAAACATCCTTGGGGTGATACTCGTGAAAATGGTGAGTGATTAACTTATGTTAAAGATTCCTTTTTTAGGACCTATGTGGTGGTTTGGGGCACCATGAATGACCCATGATACCTAGAGGAAATTGTGTGGCCTCCAATCCTAATTGTTAATCTCAAACCATGGCCCAAGCCTTAAGAAATTTACATCTTATTATACATCTCAAAATGGCCAACATATTCTCATTGCAAGCTAAAACTCCATCCCCCCCCCGCCCTCCACCCCCCCACCCCATTAATGTTGAGTAGAGAACTATATCACCCCCAAAATCTGCACCATTCCTTTGAAAGTCCATAAATATCATCAATCGTTGACATTGAGCTCCAAATTGATTTAGGTGGGCAATGTTATAGTTTGGCAGGGACATTAGAATACTGAGTGGTGGCCCATGGTGGTGAATATTCCTCTTAATAGTGCTCAAATGGGCTAGAAAGAAACCACGTTATGTTGGAAACCTAATCCATTATGTTTATGTTTATCCACTTGAGAAGGAATATGAAAAGACACGTGATAGGAATGGTCATCAGAAGTCCAAGAGACCTCTTGGAAGATGAATCCAAAGGTCATGATAATGTATTTACANCCCACCCCATTAATGCTGAGTAGAGAACTATATCACCCCCAAACTCCACACCATTCCTTTGAAAGTTCATAAATATCATCAATCGTTGACATTGAGCTCCAAATTGATTTAGGTGGGTGATGTTATAGTTTGGAAGGGACATTAGAATACTGAGTGGTGGCCCGTGGTGGTGAATATTCCTCTTAATAGTGCTCAAATGGGCTAGAAAGAAACTACGTTATGTTGGAAACCTAATCCATTATGTTTATGTTTATCCACTTGAGAAGGAATATGAAAAGACACGTGATAGGAATGGTCATCAGAAGTCCAAGAGACCTCTTGGAAGATGAATCCAAAGGTCATGATAATGTATTTACATGTGTATCATATTAATGAAGATTATTCCATGTTTATCTAAATTCATGTGCATTCCAATAGTGGTATTAGAGTGCCTACAGTTCTTAGGCATGAATTACCCTATGCTAGTTGTCCATAGTCGATTTTCTGCCTCGTCGAGAAACAATTTCTCTATCTGCAAGCATGCCCAATTGCATGCAGGCCTGTTTAGGTTAGATGTTTCTTTCCCTTGGGAATTTTCATTCCTGAGTGCAGTAACATCTCTAGATATTCCTCCGCAATTATGTCACTATGTTAATCTTCCATGTCAACTTGCATCTTTGCATAGGAATTAGGGTTTATTGATGTTTAAATAAAAATTTGGTCATCCTGTTCAAGGATCTATTCCTGTCGATACATACACACACACACACACACACACAGATATATATATATATATATATATATATATATATATATATATATATAATGTGCTTGTGATAATTATACTAATATATCGTGTGGCTTCACCTTCGTGGTGATGAACAAACTGTCTAGAATAAAAAAAAAGATAACACAAATGACAAAAATCGGAGGAGTTCAATAGAAATTAAACCAAAAAATGGATTGGGAATTTAAGGTTAATGAGTTTGTTTATTGTATTTCACGGTCACCAATAATTTGTTCATCAAATGCTACAAAATTCATATTCCCACAATGGAAGAGTAACAACAATACCCGTATCCAAGAGAGTTGTCAACACCAATGCACACATAGCACTTACTCCTTGCCAATCCCTAATGTCTAAAACTTAGATATTCATATGAAAATGCGGAACAAAATGCTAAAAATGGGATTACTAATTGAGAAGACTAAGGAAATTATATATTGATACATATGGGAAATTCATACTTTCATCAGAGGATTGGGAATCGAAGGTCTAGATACACATTGGAATGACTACTAATTGAAATGGATAGAGAGAGAAAAGAATGCTAATGATCTTAGAGGGGCTGACACAAAAGATTAAGGTTTCTTGAGATGTTGTTTGTCCTTTGTAGGAGAATGAGTTATGTCGAATTTTGTAAGAACTTGACCAAAAGGAATCCCCATGTGTGACCTTCAAGTATGCCATTCCAAGAGAAGTGTTGGTTGTGGAGCCTGATTATCTTCCTGATTCAGAGGTCTTTGTTTTCAGCCGTGTTTATACCCCATGAAGACTATACACCCCTCCACGCGGGGGGGGGGGCTTGCCCCCTGCAGGATCCGGGAGCAAGCAGTAATTAGATTCAAAACTGTCACATGCTGATATATTGATCTGCTCATTGTCATTTGAATACTTAAAGGAAACAATTTGATTTTCATGACAACATAAAACAATAGATACATTTGATGCAATGTCAAAAGTATCTACATCCTAGCTATCACTTTAGAGATCATCATCCTCTTTATCATTATGAAATGTGTCTTCTACTGCAACATACTCTTTATGACTATTTGATCTTTTACTCAGCATATCAAATTCATAAAAACATTCTTGATAAAGGAAATCAGCTGCAAATTTCTATTTGCAAAACAAACAAAATGCAACTTGAAAATGTATTAGTGAAGTAATACAAGCAACCGGGAGTGATATACACCAATCACGAGCTGCTCCATCAAAAGAGTATGTGAAAAATTTGATGAGGACATCCACATGTATAACTTTCAGCTTAAGTATGCACTCGTGAAAATCTAGTAAAAACTCAGTTGGCATTTCCCAATTTTCCCCTCTAAACCTAGGAAAACAACCTTCCCATTCACTTCTATCAGGCACGGGGTTTGGAAAACCAAATATATTTGAGAAATCACAAAATGCATACCTCTGAGCAAGAATCTTTTCCCATTTCAAACCATTGGATTTGCCCATAGATTCATCTATGATGAATTTGGAGTCACCAGGTAGAAGATTGCAGTCAAGCTTGTGTCTTGCTCCTGTCTACGATTAAGAGGTAGATCTGATCGTTGTCGTTATACCATGGGAGATTTCTTCACTTCTTTCCCTGGCAACGGTTCCAAAAATGTTAGCACTGAGAGTCACCCTCAAACTTCTAGAGGATAAGCCTAGTACCCATTTGATTTAAATGATTAAAACATGTTATACTTGGTGGATCAACAAGAGAAGAGTAAAAGGGAGGACAATAGACTGCTTGCAATACATTCTATTGGGTATGGAGTCATAACATTGTGCAGATCAAAAGAAATTAGGCTGCCTACTAGACAAAAGGCTTATGCAAATATGGGTAGAAGAATAGAAGGTAAACAAAAGAAGAATATCCACACAACATAGATCCTTTATGTAAGATAGATTAAAGAGTGCTTGAATAATAATCAATGATTAACAGGAAATTACCACAAATCCTTTGCAGCTCATGAATCCATTAACCAAAGGCAACTTTTGATCTTCAAAATCTGTAAATATTACTCAAGAAAGATGCTAAGAAAAGAATGGAAACAAGATAAAAATAGTCTGGTATCACAACTTTCATGAATCTCTAACGACAGAAAATGCATACAACACATGCCCTCGGGCTTACAAATACATAGATAAACAACCCCTGCAACTCTCTCCTCTCTTGGATCATGAATCCCACCTTTTCCTTCTCAAAATGCCTTTCATTTATAGTGAATTATCTCTATCTACCCTAAGGAGGTCGAAACCAAGGAGATACATAGGATCCTCCTCCATTTAGGAGTCTTGTTACAAAATATTCCAACAAAAACCTAACAAATTCCTATTTTCCAGGATCTTGCCTATTGTGATAAATGCCTCTTTAAACATGTCATGATGATTGATATGGATATGGAACACATGTCCCTCATTTCCAACTAAATCCTAGGAGACCATTCGAACCTTCCCTGACAGTTGGCAGCCCTCCCATATCTCGAATTTGTCATACTGTTAGAGTTCACAGCCCTTGTGACAGCATGCGTTGCAAACTTTCCTGTAGGTGATGTTTTTATCTTTTATCGAAAAATACGAAGTGGGTCAGGCTAAATGTTTTTCAGCAAGTCAACAATAACATGTTTGTCCTCCACACCAAATTTCATAGGAACCTAGATGGGGATTCAAAAGTTACAAGCAAAACAATCCTCTGTTGTGTACTAATTTCTTACAAATTGTCATAAATACGAGTTCGCAGCGTCGACGCTGCGAACTTTCGTGTAGCAGCCTGTTTCACCTTACCAAGGTTTTTTATCATCTCCAAATTATATCAGGTGTCCAACTATGTTGCAAAGCTTCATTATGTTGATATATGACTTAGAGGAAAACACCACAACTGTTGATCATGGTTTAAAACTCATAGCCATCACCAAAAATGTTGTGAAAATGCATAACACGGGAAACTTGACCAAAACTGATGCTTGTTTATGGAGGTTCAACATCCTCATTTTCTAATCCTGGAGCTTCTCCTGGTAGAAACCTTGGCCAACATGTCATAGGGCTCTATCCTTACAATCTCCCCTCCCTTGTAAGTCTTCCTATGTTGTTGATGTCCATAATTGCTGTTGAAGGATGTATTTTCTATGAGTTTTAATGGCAGCTATATGTGTGAAGAGAGGCAAAACAAGAGATTAGGATATTGATGACATAACTGTTTTCAATAGGCTGGCATTAAATAGATTTTTTTGGACTTTATCCTATACACAAGAGGTATAAGAGGAGACATTCTTTCAATCATAAACAATAAGGAATGGAAATTGGGAGTTATAATAAAAGGGAAGTGCAAGCAAATTCTCATCTTAAACATGGTTTACTCATCAATACAAATATCAATTAATCAACATGAGAATGCATTCAATATTTAAACCTGGTTCAATAGTTGATCAACCGCTTGTTTCAAGTTCAGGAGGGGTGCAATTTTCCTCTTTTAAAAGTTGAGATTGTAAAGATGTAGAAAATTGGGGTTTTAATAACTCTGGAACAGAGGGTTTTCATTTCTAGGTGAAAATGACGGGAGCAAGTAAATTTTGAGCAGGAGGCAAACTGAATGAGGTCAAAAGGTGGTCAGGTTTAATAGGCACAGTTCATAGCATCTTTTAAGTGAATTTTGAAAGCTGATAGCAAGGCAGTGATAGTTCACAACAACAAAAGGAAAAGCAACCAAAACCCCTTTCTCAACCTTCAAACATGATGTAAACTATCATGAGTACCTGGTGGTTCTGAGTTTGATGCTGGTGTCTTTGAATTTGCACAAGGGTGTCTACAAGTAGTCCAACCTCCAACACTCTCCTTCAGCCAGTTCGCAGCGCCATATTGCAACGCACTGGTGTTTTAATTTTATCTCTCAAATGCCGAACTGGGTGGGGCTAAATTTTGGTTAGCAGGTTAATGCCAATATCATTCTTCTCCACATAAAATTTCAAAAAAAAACACATCGTCGTTCAAAAGTTATGATCAAATATTTATAGGACTCTGCTATAGGAAATGAGTTCGCAGCACCTGTCTACCAGTTCACAACGCCTGATTCAAATAAGAATTGCATACTTCAAGGACACTGTTAGGAGATATGATGACATGATCCCTAAAAAATTGGTTAAAGATGGTGCTGAAAACAATGAAATATTCTATTTCATGGTTCTTTAATTTGCAATGACGATGGATGAAAGCATGATGTACTTAGAGTACACTGCGAACTCTTCTAGTGAGTTGGAAGCGCATACACCCGACTCTGAATTGACATTTAAACGGATAAATGATGACAAAGAGAATCTTGTGTACAACATGGAGGTGTGACATGTCAAGGTAATGACGTAAAGATCAAAGGTGTGACTAAAAAAAAAACCAAAGTGGTTCTTTTTTACCCCTACAATTCTATGCACTAACATTAGGCTCCACAGGGGATGGAATGCTCCCTGTGAGTTGCCAAGAACATGCAGTTCCAATGCCTTATCCATTCCATCTATGTAATCTGTACTCTGTCTATGCCTTGAGAGAACCTCTGATCATTTATTGAAAACTGAAAAACACTCACTGTAAACCAAATTCTTGCATAACAAGCTTATTTATATACATTCCTACACTAATCTATCCAGCTGATCTTCTTTGCTTAATTGAAGTCATACTTCCAATGAAGCCAGACGAGTATTGAATTGATGAAAATAACTCCTTCCATGAAACTGTTCGAAAGAATTTTCAAGTGATATGAAGCTTGCAACAAGAGGTTAATAAGCAGTGGATACTTACAACTATGATTTGAAATCACACCAACAACTGGATCATTAGAAACCTTTGAAAAATATAACTCTATGTAAAAATCCACAAGATCATGAAACTTATGACAAGGCATTTCTAGTTGGTTAAGAAAACCATCTTGATCCTTTGTGAAGGATGATTCATCAATAAAATTATGGTCCTCACATACTTCACAACTACTCATATGTTGTTTGATGTCTTTTGCAAGTGTAGGTACCGAAATTATAGACACTTCCTCCATGATCCTTGGAGTTTTCTGCTCATCAATAGATGATAAAGAGAATTCCAACTTCTCGTGAAATTATTCCTTATCTTCTTCACTATCTTCCCATGGCTTAGATTAAAAAATATCACATGTTGATATACCGATCTGCTCATTATCATTTGAATACTCAAAGGAAACAATTTGATTTTCATGACAACTTAAAACAATAAATACATTTGATGAAATGTCAAAAGTATCTACATCTTGGCTATCACTTTGAAGATCATCATCCTCTTGATCATTATGAAAAGTGTCTTCTACTGCAACATAATCTTTATGACTATTTGATCTTTTACTCAACAAATCAAATTCATAACAACATTCTTGATAAAGGAAATCAACTGCAAATTTCTCTTTGCAAAACAAACGAAATGCACCATGAAAATGTCTTCGTGAAGTAATACAAGTAATCGGAAGTGATCTACAACAATCACGAGCTACTCCATCTAAATAGTATGTAAACAATTTGATGAGGACATCTTCATGAATAACTTTCAGCTTAAGTATGTACTCGTGAAAATCTAGTAAAAACTCAGCTGGCATTTCCCAATTTTCCCCTCTAAACCTAGGAAGACAACCTTCCCATTCACTCCTATCAGGCACAGGGTTTGGAAAACTAGATATATTTGAGAAATCACAAAATGCATACCTATGAGCAAGAATCTTGTCCATTTCAAACCACTGGAGTCGCCCATATATTCATTTATGATGAAGTTGGAGTCTCCAGGTAGAAGATTGCAGTCAAGATTTTGTCCTACTCCTGTCTACCATTAAGAGTTGGATCTGATCATTATCGTTCTCCCAGGGAATAGTTTTTTACTTTTGTCCCCGACAACGGTGCCAAAAATGTTAGCACTGAGAGTCACCCTCAGACTGCTAGATGATAAGCCCAATACCCATTTTATTTAAATGATTAAAACATGTTATACTTTGTGGATCAACAAGAGAAGAGTAAAAGGGAGGACAACAGACTGCTTGCAAATACATTCTATTGGGCATGGAGTCATAACATTCTGCAGATCAAAGGCAATCAGGATGCCTACTAGACGAAAGGCTTATGCAAATATGGTTATAATAATAGAAGTAAACAAAAGAAGAATATCCACATAACAAAGATCCTTCCTGTAAGATAAATTAAAGAGTGCTTGAATAATAATCATTTATTAACAAACAATTACCACAAATCCTTTGCAGCTCATGAATCCATTAACCAAAGACAACTTTTTATATTCAAAATCTGTAAATATTACTCAAGCAAGATGATAAGAAAATAATTGAAACAAGATAAAAATAGTATGGTATCACAACTTTCATGAATCTTTAATGACAGAAAATGCCTACAGTACATGCCCTCAGGCTTACAAATACACAGATAAATTGCCCCTGCAACTCTCTCCTCTCTTGGAACATGAATCCCACCTTTTCTTTCTCAAAATCCCTTTCATTTATAGTGAATTATCTTTATCTACCCTAAGTAGGTTGAAACCAAGGTTATACATAGGATCCTCCTCCATTTGGGAGTCTTGTTACAAAAGATGCCAACAAAAACCTAACCGATTCATATATTCCAGGATCTTTCCTATTGTGATAAATGCCTCTTGAAACATGTCATGATGCTTGATCTAGAGATGGAACACATGTCCCTCATGTCCAAATAACTCCTATGAGACCATTTGAACTTTCCATGACAACTGGAAGCCCTCCCATAGCTCAAATTTGTTCTATTGTTAGAGTTTGAAGCACCTGTGATAGCATGCGCTGTGAAATTTCCTGTAGTTGATGTTTTTAGCTTTTCTCGAAAAATACGAAGTGGGCTAGGCTGAATTTTTGTCAGCAAGTAAAAAACACCATGTTTTTCCTCCACACCAAATTTCAGAGGAACCTAGATGGGAATTCAAAAGTTACAAGAAAAAAAAAATCCTATGATGTGTGTTAATTTCTTACAAATTGTCATAAATACCAGTTCGTAGCGTCGGTGCTACGAACTTTCCCGTAGTAGTATGTTTCACTTTACCAAGGTTTTTTATCATCTCAAAATTATATCATGTATCCAAATATGTTGCAAATCTTCATTATGTTGATATATGACTTAGAGGAAAACACCACAATTGTTGATCATGGTTTAAAACTCATAGCCATCACCAAAAATGTTGTAAAGATGCATAACACATGAAACTTGACCAAAACTGATGCTTGGTTATGGAGGTTCAACATCCTCATTTTCTAATCCTAGAGCTTCTCCTAGTAGAAACTTTAGTCAGCATGTCATATGGCTCTGTCCTTACAATCTCCCCTCCCTTGTAAGTCTTCATATGTTGTTGATGTCCATAATTGTTGCCGAAGGATGTATTTTTTGTGAGTTTTAAGAGATTAGGATATTGATGACATAACTATTTTCAATAGGCTAGAATTAAACAAAGTTTTATGGACTTTATCCTATACACAGGAGGTATAAGAGGAGACACTCTTTCAATCAGAAACAGTAAGGAATGAAAATTGGGAGTTATAATAAAAGGGAAGTGCAGGCAATTCTCATCTTAAACAGGGTTTACTCATCAATACAAATATTAGTTAATCAGCATGAGAATGCATTCAATCTTTAAAATTGGTTCAATAGCTGATCAACCACATGTTTCAAGTTTAAGAGGGGTGCAAATTTACTCTTTTAAAAGTTGATCTTGTAAAGATGCAGAAAAATGGGGTTTTAATAACGTTGGAACAGAGGGTTCACATCGCTAGGTGAAAATGATGGGAGCAAGAAAATTTTGAGCAGGAGGAAAACTGAATGAGGTCAGAAGGTGGTCAAGTTTAATAGGCACAGTTCAGAGCATCTTTTAAGTGAATTTTTCAAACTGATAGCAAAGCAGTGACAGTTCACAACACCAAAAGGAAAAGTATCCAAAACCCTTTCTTGACCTTCAAACATGATGTAAACTCTCATGGACTACCTGGTGGTCCTGAGTTTGATGTTGGTGTCTTTGAATTTGCACAAGGGTTTCTGCAAGTAGTCCAACCTCCAACACTCTCCTTTAGCAAGTTTGCATCACCAGTTTGCAGTGTACTGGTGTTTTAATTTTATCTCTCAAATGTTGAACTGGGAGGGGATGAATTTTGGTCAGTAGGTCATGCCAATATCATTCTCCTCCAAAAAAAAAAAATCCGAAAAACCCACATCGCCATGCACAAGATATGATTAAATGTTTAGAAGATTTTGCTACAGGAAATGAGTTCGTAGTGCCTGTCTACCAATTCACAGCGCCTGATTCAAACAAGAATTGCATACTTCGAGGAGACTGTTAGGAGATCCGATGACATGATCCCTGAAAAATTGGTTAAATATGGTGCTGAAAACAATGAAATATCCTATGTCATGGTTCTTTAATTTTCAATGATGATAGATGAAAGCATGATGTACTTAGAGTACGTTGCGAACTGTCCTAGTGAGTTGGAAATGCATACACCCGAATCTGACTTGACACTTAAACGAATAAATGATTACAAAGAGAATATTGTGTACAACATGGAGGTGTGACATGTCAAGGTAATGATGTAAGGATCAAAGGTGTGACTCAAAAACAAAACCAAAGTGGTTCTTTTTGACCCCTACAATTCTATGTGCTAATAGGTACCAGAAAACAAAAAAATACAACAACAGGAGCAGAAGGTACCTCAAACTCCTGCAAGTGTTGTTAGAAGATCTATCAGGTTAAGTAGACCCCCTGAACGATGTTATCCTTCATTGTATTATTTATTGTTGATTTATTCTGGTGAACCAGAATGTTATGAAGAGGCAATGCAGGTAGACACTAAAAAGAAATGGGACCAACGCATGA
>ML799447.1:66724-96038 GCA_009831015.1 Picea engelmannii | reverse complement strand
ATTAATGAAAGAAATGTACAGAGACTGTAAAAATACAGAGTGAAAGACTCGCTAGAATGGTGGCAGCTTATCTCTGAGAAGAGATGTGACGGCTACTCGCATTCGCAAGAATATGGTTACAATGAGGCTCTGGAGACCTTTTTTTACAATAATCGGGAATTCCAAAAGTCCTAGACATCCAAAAACCTAACCCTAGGAGATGAAGCGCCAAAAGTCACGTGGGCCCTGTTTGGGTAAGTTGGTGCATCAACTTCCCGGGGTCGTAACTTTTGCATACAATCTCCATTTTAGGTGTGTGATAGCTCGTTGGAAAGGTATCGTCGAGGATATTCATTTTGGGGGATCAATTATGCCTTTGGATATTGTTGAGAACCTCGATCTCGAAAAAACTTCATTTAGGCCCTCAAAATGGCCCCGGAAGTTAAAACCTGCTAAAAATAGTAAATTGCCAAAATGGCCAAAAAACTGTTTTGAGCCATTTGGAAAAGGTGGGTGGCCCCCGATATCCACCTGGATCAGGAGAACACCATATCAGAGTTTGGAAAAGTCATCTGTAATGTCGTACAAAGAGAAATACTGTTCCATTTGAGTTACCCAACCAGTGGGATCCGAGCCATCAAATTTGGTCACATCCACACGCGGAAGGCGTAGGTCACACTGAAAGTGATGGTGATGAAAATTATGGGAATGAGAGGAAGTTTCAGCTTCGGTATGCAAAGGTGGCTCAGATAAAAGGGGATTTGCAAGGATATGCAGCTTTGTGTAGATCATCGAAGCAATAGATTCAAGCTGGGTAGTAATGTCTTGTTTGAGGTCTTCTTTGAGTTCCTCAATTGAGGCGACGATGGAGGAATGCATGTTTTTATTGATGGTGGCAATATTGGGACTGAGCTGTCTCACTTCTTTTTGGGTCTCTCTGAAATTAGATTGCAAGGTATTGAAGCGAGATTCCAAGTCTTGGCTACTAGTATGGGCCATGATGATGAGGGAACCGAAAAGGGGCAGGTGGGGTCAAAATTTTTGCTAAAAAATGTTAGGTATGAATGTGATAAGGGAGAAGAGATAAATCCAATGGAATAGGTCTCAAATAATGGTTCAAAAAAATTGAGATTTTTTTTTTAACACCTACAGAGTTATAGTCTGGTCTGAAGAATACTGCAGTGATGAAATTCCCAAATGCTTAATCATGAATACATGTGTAGTGATTTGGAAACTCGAACATAGTTGTGTGGCAATAAATCTTGTCTATTTTTTTTTTGTTTACGTCCCTAAAGGTTGGGTATTCAAGGGTTCTACAGATAAGGGTTTGCCCTATGCTATAGCTCTCTGATATACGTGTGGGGTCCAATAGTAGTACTCGTCCCAATATCTCAGGGCACCAACTAAGGAGTCTAGACCGTGCCCTTAGCAGTACTACATGACTACCCAGGTACTAGAGAGTATCTTCCCGAGTTCTATTCTCGGTGACACTATAGCAGTCAGGTGGTCGATCGGTTTATCTAAAGAGGGCTTCAAGAAATCTAGGTCAATCTGTATACAAGTGTTGTTTGATGCACTACCACTTGAAGGGTTACCAACAAGGGTTACAAGGGTGTCCAATAGATGTGCCCTTAAGTACCACTTGTATTTCCTGCATGTACGAATCCCTCAAACGTGGGTTTATGCGCATAACGACAGATCTATGTAGCATAAAAATGTTGGAATACATCTCTACCCTGAAAAAAATTTACCCACAATTTTCTGCCGAGGAAAGTGCTCTGATACCACTTGTAATATTCCAGATATAAAAACTATGCAGAACATAAATAAAATGCTAGAAATGTTAGATGAACAACAATATAACCAGAACAACACCACAATAATAGTGAAATGATAACATAATAACACCAGAAAAAACACTTTGATTACTTAGAGCAATGTTCACTTGCCTCTTTGAGGGGGCAACCTCTAGTCGAGCAGAGCTCTATTACAATAATATCCAAGACAAAGTTCTCATACCCTGGACTCCTTATTGCTAGGCCTTATTAATATTGACTCTTATTACATCAGAATATAATATTCTACCTACGTGAGGGATTAGGTCCCTAAAAGAGGCATTAAAGTGGATTTTTTAGGTATTTGAGAGGTATTGCTACTCATGCCTTATGTTTTGGAGGTTCAAACATTGTTCTACAAGGATATGTTGATTCATATATGGTAGGTCATAAAGATAGTAGGAGGAGCATAACATGGTATGATTTTACTGTAGGTGGAACATCAATAATTTGGATTTTGAAACTGCAAAAGGTTGTTGCACTTTCAACAACAAAAGTAGAGTATGTTGCTGCTATAGAGGATAATAAAGAAATGATTTTGTTACAGAGGTTTACGAAGGAATTGGGAAAGAAGCAAGAGAATAACAGGTTGTACTATGACAGAGAGAGTGTCATTCATCTTGCAAAGAACTCAAACTTTCATTCAAAGACTAAGCATATATATCTCATGTACCATTTCATACGATCTGTCTTGGAAGATGGACATTTGAAGTTGGAAAAGATACACACTAGATATAATCTTGTAGACAAGTTAACAAAGGGAGTAACTAGGGAGAAACTCAGTTCCTTCTTAGTTTTAGTTGGTCTTCAAGCATGAAGGTGAAGATGAGAAATTTTCCAGGTCCAAGGTGGATCATAGTCCAACAAGTACAACACTGGTGGAGTTGTTGTGATCAGTCTCTAAGTGGGAGATTGTTGGTTAAGGAGCCTGATTTTCTTCCTGTTTCAGAGGTCTTTTTTTTCATCCATGTTTATACCCCTTGAAGACTGTACAACCCTCCACGTAGGGGGGATTTTACCCCCTACGACGTCATAGGGGCTCATCCCCCCGGAAAGGGTTAAGGGGCGAATCCCCCGAAGGAAAAATTGTCTTGTAAATGAATATTGTAATTTCATAGTAAATATGGACTGTTCGTTATAAGGTTGCAGATCTATCGATAGAATTCATGTTAGGGTTTTTTTCCCTACAAGGAAACCCTCTTTTATGAGGGAATTGCATTGCGGCTATGTATCATTGCGAATATTGTATTCTGAGAGAGGAGACTGTGAGAGAAAGAATATAAAGTTACAATGGGTGTGTTGTAGGTTGTATCTCTTCATTTGTTGGATAATAATATAGGAAGGACCTGACAATTCCTCTAGTGGATGTAGCCCACACTGGGTGAATGTTATAGAAAGAATTGCCTCACCCCATGAAACTTGCTCATAAGGCCTTTTCCATTTCCCTATGCAGACTTGAAGTCCATTTTGCACTTCCCAGAGCTAAAAAATCATATTTTCCCACATATACACGCCCTAACAGCTATACAACATGTGTATACACAGTTTGCACCACTACAACACGTGTACATCTGAAAACACTCTATCCATGAACCTTGACCTTCCATATACTGGAAAAGTTCTGAATCGGTCCTTAAATTCCATTTGAAGGCTATAAATTGGGCCATATCAAAGCCATGGAAGAGGAGAGAATTCAAATTTTGAGAGAAAGTATACTATGGAGAAATTTTCACTTCATATTGAGTCTGCATCCCTTTGTCCTTTAAAGTATGAACACATTGTTCAACCTCCAAGCTCTTCCCTTGTTGATTGAGAACCTCATTGTCTCTCATATATGATCTTGCCTTTGGTGGAGGCCCATATGGAAGGGACTTAGTTTCTCAGTTCCGAGATGTGCCGACATGGAAGTTTGTCATTTATACACTTATGTGGATCATTTTTTAATAGAAATACTCTTTTCTCGTCCAATTGATATCTTGTAAACATTTGAATTGTTATTCCATGGGCGTATTTGTTATGAATGTTAATGGATTATGCTATTGTATGTGCTAACATTGTATATTATCACCATATGATTGCGTATCTTGGTTGTTGAGGACAAGTTGCAGGTATAGAGCTTTGAGTTGCGTGCTCAACGATGGTCTTCATAGAACGTCAGGACGAGGTTGGATCTTTATCTTTTCTTGTTAGCATATTTATTTATATAGCATACCTGATATTAGAGTTGATTTATGCAGTCATTTCCATATGTTGTGGTTCACCCCTTTCCATAGAGTGATTTTCCTCGTAACAGAATTGGCGACCATACTGGGGATTGAATCTTCTTTTTGGGGTTTGGAGTGTTTTCTCCTTTGATTGTTCTCGGTTAACCTGAGTTTCCTTGTCATCTGATTACTTGACAACCTATTTTCATTTTGAGTTTGAGTTTCTTGGCCTTATCCTTAACCTAGCAGTGTTTTAATACATATACATGGTTTTTCCCTCGATAGACACGTACATACGCGAGCTATCATTCTATAGGGCACGTACATACGTGATTTTTGCTTAAACAATCGCGTACATAATCTGTTTTTGCTTAATTGTTGAGTTTGGTTTTTGCTGGGTGAGTTTTGATGGTTTTTGAGTCTTCTTGGATCTCTGTCATAGCTGTTAAGTGCCTACAGAGTGACAGGAAAGCTTTTGGTTCTGAATTTTCGGCCAATTTTTCTTTCTTATCATCTTTTTCATTGGTTGTCCTTGCATCTTGGTCTGAGTGTTTTCTTATTGGTATCCTGCTTGGCTTGTCTCTTTTTCTTGAAGTAGGGTCTATATTTCATGCTGCTATTCATACCTTGCATTTTTATTTATTTATATTGAAAATACAAAAATATTCATTTTGCATTTTGGAATTTGATTTTTGGTTGTTTAGTATTGGTATTGACATTTATGGAAAGATTGTATCTTATTAAAATTGCAGAGTTGCATTGAAAGTTGCATTTGAAAAGCTTATCATCTATTGAGAATTGAAAGTTAGGACTTTGCATTATATTCATATTCATTTCTTTTATATGCTGAGTCGTAACATCATCAGTTTCACGACCGCATATTTTGAGTAAACAAAGCCATTAAAATTAACACCGATTAACTAAAATTGATTAGAAACGATTTTATTTTTCAGAGTACACAAACAAGCATAGGATATAGTGCCTTGGAATAAGATTTTGTGAGTAAAATTCTCCAAGTCTATTAAACTCAATATATGTGTCTAACCAGGGAGTGGTCAAATCCATTGTGTAATTAGTGTCGTCAAGATGCTCTACTCACACCGAAGTTAAGCACGTGGTTTCATGAAGTTGGTTGCATAGATATCCCTCTAATACCTTCTTAGTGTCAAGGATATTTATGGGGATATATTCATATTTGGGGGCCTTTCTAGTACCTTTACCCCGTTGAGAGGTGGTGCTTTCAAGATTTCGGGCTTTGTTACCCTGCCCATACGATGGAACTGAATTACAACTGTTCGCCTGTGCATTGGTTATATCATGGTGGATTTAGTTGCTTGACATAGGTAACCACATAGGTTACTTGTAGGGGTTAGTATGCAGGTACCCTGAGTCAGATAAGGATCAAACATCACAAAACCTTTATGGAATATTACCTCTCTAGGGGGATCTGACCGACTACGTTGTTAATCCCATGAGGGCCCTTATAACTAATTCTGATACCTCCAATAGTTTGAATGGAGTCTCAGGCCCCTATTGGGTGAGACATACCTACTATAGTGAGGGAGGCCCCTTCTCAACCAATATATCATGTTTGTGTGCATTGGCATTTTTTTCTTTACTTTGGTGTGCTCTCTGATTATTAGTTGGCCTTAGGATTTTGTATTGCATCGTAATTTTTCATTGATATGGTTAGTGGAGACCCCGTGGCTCCCTCAGTTGGTGCTACCCAACCCATGGTATTTTTTCATTCCATGGGGATGAATCCTTTTGTATTTCTGAGTGGTACGTCGAATCATGATACTCAACTAATACCTTGGGACTCTAATCATTTTTCTCTTGGTATGCCATACATGTCTTCGTACTTTCCATCCTCTGTCTCGTCTTCTTATGTGAATCCTAGTTTTGTGTCTGGGGGTATGATGCCTCCTTATTCTCCCTTCTCATTTGGTGGGAGTCATATCCCTCAACCAACTCTTACAGTAGGAGGTTGGAATATTCCTTCCTATGGACCCAATCCTAGATTCACTTTTCCGGGATTGAGTGCTCAAATGGGCGGACAATTTACTTCCTATTTTCCATCCTTCATTCCTTCTTCCTCCATGTTGATTCTGACGAACACATTTATTATGGTGAATCCCTCTTTGTCCTCTGGTGTTTCATTCAAAGGGAGTGTTGAGGGGTCCTAAATCCTTTTAACTCAACAGTCAGAACCAAACTTGCCACCGAGTCCCAATTAGACTCTGCAACGTTTAATGGTGGAATATTTCTCTAGATCTCGCGATCCGGCCAATTAATCGACGAGATTTACATTTTTCTTATGAAAGATCCTTCTTCAGTCCATACGTTCTCTTTTTGTATTTTCTCTTATAGGTGGGACCGATACAAGATAAAATTCAGTATAAACCAACTCGGTAACAAAGTGGGAAAGATTAAACACTGAAGAAGGCTAAGCTCGGGATAACCTTCATACTCAAACATACATATGATGATTCTTACACCTACAACAAGCTTAGTAATAATACATTAACCTATTGGTATTCTAATTATTGAATGAGATATGATTATCAGCAGAAAACATACATACAATAAATGATGGCAGAAAAAATAGTTTTCTTAACTCTAATCATCAATCACATATTAACACAACGATTTAATTTTCATCATTAAAGACAAGAACTATGAAAATATTCAATCAGATAACTTTTCAACAGATTCAAAAGCTCTTACTCGTTACAGCATCCATTCATGAGATAAAATAAGAAACAATTCTTCTTCAGATCCAATCACACACGCTTTTGATAAAAAACACAAACTTGTCTTTGGTCCTAAACAAGACTTCTCAATTAAGGTAGCTCCAAAATAGTTCTTTACAAATCCAAAAATGAGGGTCTTTGTCACAACCATCGACCCTTGCTAACAGGTAAATCGTCTTATTTATAACATATTTTTAACTAAAAATAACTATCAAAAGTGGAGCTAAGTAAAACAAAAATTCGCCACATGGTGCTTTCATCTCTCAGTCTTCTATGAGTCATCAAATTATCTCAATTGAGTGGTTGAATATTCTCATACTCTTGCCATTTGACGAAGAGATCCTTGTATGTGTTGGCATATGGAAATATGTGTTGTTCCATTGGGGCCGAAATGATCTCTCTTATCTCTATTACTCGTGCCTGATACTTGACTATTCTAGCACTTAACTTCTGCAACATGGTTTGAACCTTGATCGGGTGTTCCATGAACTACTGCACTTGACCTGGTGCCATGTTCGCCACCTTTGCTATCTTTGTAGCCCACGATGAGTCTTGTTTAGCATGTAATTTGACTATGTCACACAAGTCAACAAAGTCATCGGGTCTGCTGAATTCAGGGAGGCTGATGTCTCTCATTTCTCGGTTGATCTTGGTCCAACTCTTTTTGCACTCGACCCATTTCTCTTGGATTTCCTGATGAGGTTCTTAGGCCATTTTTACCCAGTATTCATTCGACTTCTTTATGCGGTCGATGCTTCTTTCCCTTAATACCTGGATGCCGTGCTCTTCGACATCTTGACCTTGTTGAACCACACTGATGTAGTTGATTCTTTCCACTTCTTGGTGTGCTTTCTCATACCACCTTTCCATATCCTTGCACATCGCCAGTTCCATGAGGGTGTATTCTTGAAACTCGACTAACCTTGGAGTGAATAGGTGCCGCTAATTCGTAAATTTACAGTAGGCCTCCTAGAATTCACTTTTCAGGAACACTGTGGCCTGTGTGGTGTCCTGGTAATATTTCTCCAAATGGCGTAGATGTTCCAACTCCTTCAGCATAGTGGCCAACTCCTCTTCATCCTTTTTTTCTTTGTCTAGGGTGGCATCTGTGATTACCATCCTTGCGACGATAAACTTAGATGTCTTTGCATGCTCCGTATTAATCAATTTTTCCTATGTGGTGATGAGAATGGAGCGATATAGAGTAATCCTCCTCTTCTTGGTTGTTCTCTTCACAATAGATTTCCTTTTTCGGTCATAGGAGATGGCTTGTATATCAACAACTTCATCCATGGGTTCGGGGACTTACTGATCTCCTAGGTAAGCATATTTTCCATGCTTCCGATGGTGTATATCTGTTCAATACTGGGTTCTTGAACCTCTTTCGTGTGTTCGAAGGTCCAGCCTTTGGTTGTTTCTCATCGGGACGTTGAGTACCAATTGAAATTGAAGCATCAGGGGTAGGCATGGTACCTACTTCATAATCGACTGTTGAGATGCCGATTTCTTGCTGTGTAACTTCTTCCTGTTGTTCACCCGACCCCAACTCGTCCGTCGAACTATCCATTTGGTTCTTCGGAATGTCGAGTAGCTCAATGTCTAAGACACTTTCAACCTCTTGGTCATTCTATGGAAGGTCCCGAATTTGAGCATTGGGAGCTGGGGAAGATGCCTTCTTGGGCTCCTTTTCCTCTGTGATCTGCACCGGAGACACCAGGGACACCTCTGAACTTCCCTCATCATCATATATTATTATCAAGTCGTGGAGGGCGTTTGGTACACTTTCTCTCCCTCATGTTCTTGTTATCTCTGGCTGAGCTGAATGTCCTCTGGTGATCAGGCCTGTGGAATTGTAACTTCAGGGTTATCTAAACCGACAATTTCGTCGATTTGTATTAGGTCAGGGCCATTTGGACCTGCCCGACTTTCATCTGGGTTGTCGGTAGGGGCCCTTTTCATTCCTACAAAGTCTGGGTCGTTCTGTAGCTGATAAATTACTCGCTGCGCCTGTTCTATCATGAGAAATACCCTTGATCATGCCTCTGGTGTCATAGGGAATCCCCTATTCTGCACCAGAGCCACCAGGGGAACCTACGTTGGATCTGCTACTCTGATTTCCTCCTTAGATCTGAGGGCCTCTTTATTCGACTATTCTATTGTCATCGCATGTTCATCCAAGCTCATGGCCCTGAACCTGGTCATTTTTGGGTTGACCATCCTTTGTACCACCTCGTCCCAGTCTCAGGCATTTTCTATGAAGACTTCATCTTCGAATTCGTCATGGGCATATGACCAGAAGGACGACACTTGTGAAGCATGTTGCAAGATCAGGCCCTTTGGATCGTGCTTGTAGAATCAACCTGTCTGGAATCTAAACTTGATTTGTCTCAGCCCCTCTTGTTTGGCTTGAGAGGTGTCCTTTACCAAGTAGAAACCTACATGGAAACCATAGGGTATGAATGTCCGCTTATTGTCCTTGACCAGGGTGGCAATGTAGCCTTACAAGATGGTTTGATAGCATATTTATCCTACTACAAGCCAGTCTAGGACATGAGCTGGTAGGATATGTGGTGCTTCAGTGGCCCTAAACACCCTAATGTAAGTGTCGTGCTCATCCAAGTACCAGTGGCCTACCTTGGATATCATTTTCTTGGCCGAAACCGATAGTCTAGGGCATTCCTTCTTAAAAAGGATAAAATAAATTCATGCGATGAATTCATCGTAGATGAGGGAGTAATATTTTTTATACCTATTTTCCCATAGCACGCTGAAGTAGATGTGGACTGGGAGTTCTGCAACATGCCAACTAATATTCATGTCAACGAAGATGTTTCTGGCACACATGATGTCGAGAAAGTACGAAGTCATGTAGAAATCTAGTGTTTCTCCTTCCTTTGGCATCTGAGCCTACTGTACACATATGCTCAGATGTTTAGAAATTATTGCTCCCCAGTTGAAACCATTCCTAAAGATCGCCACTGTGTAAGCCAAGGGAATCCACGCCTCAGAAAATCTAGAGCAGTCCTTCTCTCCATATAATCGACAGATGAGAGCCATCAAATAGATGTATGGCTCCCTTAAGTTGGTCATCCCGTACCATCTAGTGCTCCGATTGGTGTACTTCTTATCCTCCCTCCACCATGAGGCCATCACCAAGATGGTGTCGCAACGTTCATAGAAATTCACCACAAAGTCTTTGTTTAGCCGCTCCTCAAGGTCTCTAAGATTGTAATATTTCTAAACTTATACCGTTAGGAACACCCCGACACATCCACCATTGTCATCGTTGATTAAACATTTCTGTGTGGTTGATGAGCCACTTCATGACTTCAATACAAGGAAAAACAAGGGTTCTTCTTGCCACCATATGTAGGTACGATCGTCATATGTTCGGGAACACCTCTTCGTCAAGTGCTCTTACATCTGGATCAATGTGTGGGACATATTCTGGGTATTCCTCTCGATTGATCTTGTTGAAGAGTTCTCCCCAATGTGGGAGTGCCATCTTGGACCCTGTGCTTACCTCTGTATTTACGAAGGTCGGAGGGTGGATGGAAACTTTCTTTATCGTTGTCTTAATGACAGGTTCTGGCCTCAAAGTGTATCCCAATTGTTTTGCGGCCCCTAGAGAAGAGCCTTCACCTACCTCTAGCTCTTTTAGCTTCGATGCCCTTGGCGATCGTCTTGTGGTTGGATTGCTTGGCGACATTGGTCTTGCACCTTAAAATAAATTTTAGAGACTGTGTAAAAAAAAAACTGGATACAAGCATATAGATTATAGCCATGTAAAATTTACAAACTTGGATACATACCTGTGAAGCTTGCTAAAACCTAGTTATTTTGATACTCACGGGATCTATGCAGCCTTAGAATTACTCCTCTTTCTTCTTAGGATGCTTTGAAATATCCTCACGTTCAGAATGATTTTGTTTACAACGACTCAAGAGAATTTAAACAGGGAAGAACTTACCATGTCGCATCAACCATTCAATTCGGGTCATTAGTGAAATTTTAACAAATCTGTCACTAAATCTCTATAACTTAAATTCATCATGGGTTGAAAACGGAGGTGTGGGTGGTGGTGTGGTCTATCAATGAATTTAAAACAGTTTTTTTGATTGGCACACGAGGTATCAACTAATGCAGGATTTGGTATTAATTATCTCCTTAAATTCTCAAAATCCGATCGTATCTAATGCTAAAATGTCCCATCGTGTCGCTCTCTCAGTGGGTGGACCGGGGATGTGCTATAAACGTTTTCGTTGATGGATTTCTGCAAAAAGATCTGACATCGATCAATTTCACCGTATAATGTGTTCGTGGAAAAGCGTAATTGGAGGTGTGATTAGGACCTAGGGAACCAAGAATGACTTGGGATAAAATTAGAGAGTACGATCCTCTTACCGGGTAAAGCCACTTGGCGTTGAAGATCGGTGACTTAATTAGCATGTATTAATCGGAGTCAGGACCTTTCTTTATTTATTCATTCTAATACAAACCTTAGCTTTCCGATGTCGAAACAATATCCATGGTCGACGATTGATGATAAATCTATCAAGATATTTCTTTGTATTAGCTCCCTAAAAAAAGTCGCATGGGACATGAAATCCCCGTCTTTGTGTTGGTTGACCCTTTGAATCTTTCTCTTAAGTCAAAAAGGCTTTCTAAATTATCTACCCCTTTCAGTATTGTGTGGGACCTTGGTTTGTTAGTCGGTTGATCTATATGAGGATCAGTTTCTGCTAATTTCTCCTTGAATACTTCATCGTCAATAGCCAAGTCTTTAAAATTATCTTGATTGGTCAAAATTTTTATGATCTGTTCATCTCCTTTAAAGACCTTCCAATTATAAATATTATTGGGCACCGATGGTTTGTAGAGTAGATCCATAGTAAATCGAGAGGCTTCGTAGTCTTCTAGAAGTGATAGCCTTGAGACAGCGGTGGCCAGAGAATCAACAAGAATTTTCTTTGTTCTGGGGATCGTTGTAATGTTGAAGGATTAAAAAATTTCTATTAGCTTGTGCACTTCCTGTTGGTAATTCTTCAAGTGTGGAGAGTTGCAATGTATAGCGTTACTTACTTGTCTAATGATGATTTCAAAATCTCTGAAAACCTTCAATTCTTTAATGTTTAAGTCTATGGATTTATTTAGCCCTTGTACTAGAGTTTCATACTCGACGATGTTGTTTGTGCATTCAAATTCTAGTCTACATGATAGTAAAATTCATTTTCCCTTTGGGTCAATGAGGATGCACCTTTCCCCTGACCCTTCTTGAGATTTAGATCCATCAAAGTATAATGTCCAAATTGGTGAGAAAAAGTGTTAAGTTTTCCTTTTCCTACCACTTTCCTCCTTTCCCCCTACTTGTTCGGTGATTCCTAACACAGATCCTTGACAGAAAAAAATTTCCTCTGTCACTGTCAACAAGTTTTCTTGAAAAGTCATTTGTAAGTTTTGAGTAAGAGGGAAATTAGATGAGAGGGGGGAGAAATTCTCGAAATCAGAGTCACAGGAATAATTGCCTAGCACGGGGAAATCTGCCGATGAGGGCTCATTAAGGATTTCTAAGTCGGTGACAATATATTTTAGATATCTTTCCCTATCGATCCTAATCATATTTGTGTGTCCCTTTAATGGAAGCCAAGGGTGATCCCAGTCTATACTAAAGTATCCATTTAACTTCTCAGACCAATCTCAACTCAATAACAATCCATAAGCTTATGGGATATCTACTACAATGATGTCAATTACTTGCATAAATTTAGGGTGTGTCGCTATTCTAATCATTACATCTTTGAGTTCTCCCATAACCTTCACGTGGGTTCTCTCTAGTTGTATTACATGTTTATCGCTTTTGAGAGGGAATGCATTCAATTTTTTGCAAATAGACAATGGCATAACATTGGAGGATGCTCATGAGTCAACCAAACAGTTATGGAGGTTTCTGTTGAATACTTCAAATGTCAAAAGGAACGGTGGGACAAAAGGTTTTCCCTTCTTATCTTCAAAGTAGGCGTTCACAATTGGTTTATTTATTAGATCTGTGGGAGTTAGATTTCCTCCTTGATGAGTGCTTATTTTAGGATTTTCTACTGATTTCAATGCTTGTAACAGAAAGTCCTTTTGTTGAGGGATTCTACATATGTCCATGACCAATATATTTGCTTTCAATTTTTTCAAGTCTTCTACTATGTTCTAGTATAGCTTGGGTGATTCTCGTTTATGGATATTTATAGGATTTCTTTGGGGGAAAAAAGGTTCTTTCGGGTGATCGCGAGCTAGTTTTCCTCCCAAAGTTTGGGCAGTAGTAAGACCATTTGAGACAGGTTGACCCCTACTTCATGTTTGCACAACCAAGACCTTTGCGAGTGGTTTTTGAACCTCAAATAGGTCATCGGAAGGCATTGGTAGGTCAGGGTCCCATATTAACATGGTTGTTTCTTCTGGTGTACCAACTTCTTTCTAATCAATGATATTCATAACTAAGCCGCTTGATTGTTCAGTTAGGGAAACCTCATCTAGAAATTGGTTGGCCATCAAATTCATGGCATGAACCCATTGTGGGCAATTTGTTTTGGAGTGTTTTTCTTGGTGATAGGTACAAAAAGAGTCGGATGCTACATTTCCCAGATCGATGTTCAAGTTGGATGGGGGAGGTTCAGTTTCTTTGAAAGGTGGATTTCTTTTAAAAAAAAGTTTATAGGGTCTTTGGCCTTGGTTTCCTTCCCTGCACTTCTCTGCATGTCTATGATTTCGTTTGACAACTTCTTAACCATGCGTTGTAGGTCTTCTATGTCTCCACTTCCCTTTTCGGGACCTTGTTCTGTTGGTTTCCCTGGGGGTCTAGTCAACAGGAGTCCCCTCTTGGGCGGAGGTAGAACTTCCTTCTTAACTAACGAGACTTGGCCTTCTTTACATCCCTTCATTTGGAACTCTATTGTTTTGGCTTCTTCAAAATTATCATCTAAGGTTGTTTTGGCAGCCCTCTTCACAAACATGTAAATAGAAGCTGGGAGAGAATTAACATATACTTCGATTTGCAGCTCCTGAGTAGGTTCATCTCCAGGTTGAAATTTATTTAGGATAGTGGTGAACCGTTCATTAAATTCTTTAACCTTCTCCTTTCAACTCATGGTGGCGATGAACAACTCGTACATCAAAGCTCCTATAATGGTTTCTTCTACCAATTTATCTAGAAAATCCTTTTGAAACTTCATCCAACTAGTTATGGATCCTACAGGTAAGTTAAAATACCACGTGGAGGATGAATTCTCAAAAGTGTAGGGGAAAATTCTGCATACTACATCTTCACGCTGAACATTCATTAGTCTGATAGCTATTATGAATTTTTTGATATGGTCTTCAGGCAATCCTGAGGTTTCAGGGTCAAATTTAGGGAGTAACTTCTCTAGATGTCGGGGAAGGTTATGTACTCGTCCAGGGATGGCCAGAGCATCTCTGGCCAACCTGCAAGGTTGATTATTCTGAGGTGGGTTTCCCCTTTCTTTATTATGATCGTTGTTATCTTCCATGTCCTCTGGTCCCGAAACTGAGCGTTCAGAGTTAAACCCTTCCTCGTCGAAAAAATCATTGGGCTCAGAGAAGTTGTAGACTGGTGTTTCGGGGATTATATTAAGAGGATGTTCGATTTTAGTGAGAGAAAAATCTATCAGGTCTTCTACTATGTGCAAAAAAACCTGGTCGGGGGTGTCAACCACTGGTCTGCTTATTTGTTTTCTATGAGGAAGTTACAGAGCTAAGGGAAACGCTCCAATTTGTTGGGCATAAGCTCTTGTGATTCTTCTGAATTGTTTCAACTCCTCGTGAGGAAGAGAGTAGGGTATCTTAGGGAATAGATGTTCTAACTTTTGCTGGGGTGAGTTACTAATTTCAGGAGTACTCAATGTGTGTGGGTTGTCTTGGGAATGAATAGCCATGAATGTGGGATGTTTTGAATCTATAGGCTGTGTAAAATTTTTTGTAAGAAATATTGTTAGCCATTCATTCTTTAGGCCCTCCTTCTAGCACCATTTTTGTTGAGGGGTCCTAAATCCATTTAACTCAAACCCGCAACCAAGGACCAATTAGACTCTGCAACGTTTAATGGTGGAATGGGTCTCTAGATCTCGCGATCCTACCAATTAATCAATGGGTTTTAAACTTTTCTTATGAAAGCTCCTCCTTCAGTTCAGATGTTCTCTTTTTTTATTTTCTCTTATAGGTGGTACCAATACAAGATAAAAGCTGGTATAAACCAACTGGGTAACAAAGTGGGAAAGCTTAAACACTGAAGAAGGCTGAGCTCGGGATAACGCTCATACTCAAGCATACAGATGATGATTCTTACACCTACAACAAGCTTAGTACTAATACATTAACCTGCTTGTGTTCTGATTATTGATTGAGATACAATTATCAAGAGAAAGCATACATGCAATAAACGATGGAAGAAAAAATAGTTTTCTTAACTCTAATAATCAATCACATATTAACACAATGATTTACTTTTCATCATTAAAGACAAGAACTGTGAAAATATTGAATCAGATAAATTTTCAACAGATTCAAAGGCTCTTACTCGTTACAACATCCATTCATGAGATAAAATAAGAAATAATTCTTCTTCAGATCCAATCACACACTCTTTTGATGAAAAACACAAACTTGTCTATGGTCCTAAACATGACTTCTCAATTAAGGTAGCTCTAAAATAGTTCTTTACAAATCCAAAAATGAGGGTCTTTGCAACAACCATCGACCCTTGCTAATAGGTTGATTGTATTATTTATAACATATTTTTAATTAAAAATAACTATCAAAAGTGCAGCTAAGTAAAACAAAAATTTTCCACATGGTGCTTTCATATCTCAGTCTTCTAAGAGTCATCAAATGGTGTCACTTGAGTGGATGAATTCTCTTGTACTCTGGCCATTTGAAGAATATATCCTCTCATGTGTTGGCATACAGGAATCTGTGTTGTTCCATTGGGGCCGAAAGGATCTCTCTTATCTCTACTACTCGTGCCCGATACTTGACTATTCTAGCACTTAACTGCTGCAACACGGTTTGAGCCTTGATCAGGTGTTCCATGAACTACTGCACTTGACCTGGTGCCATGTTCGCCACCTTTTCTATCTCCGCAGCCCATGATAACTTGTTAGGCATGTAATTTGACTATGTCACGCAAGTCAACAAAGTCATCGAGTGTGCCGAATTCAGAAAGGTTGATGTCTCTCATCACCTGATGATCTTGGTCCAACTCTTTTCGTACTCAACCCATTTCCCTTGGATTTCCCGATGAGGTTCTTGGGCCATTTTCACCCAATATTCGATTGGATTCTTTGTGCGTTCGATGCTACTTTCCCTTAGTACCCGGATGCCATGCTCTTCGACATCTCAACCTTGTTGAACCACGCTGATGTAGTCAATTCTTTCAACTGCTTGGTGTGCTTTTTGATACCACCTTTCCATATCCTTGCACGTCGCCAGCGCCATGAGGGTGTCTTCTTGAAACTCGACTATCCTTGTAGTGAATAGGTGCCGATCATTCGTAAATTTATTGTAGGCCTCCTGGAATTCGCTTTTCAGGAACACTGCGACTTGTGTGGTGTCCTGGTAATATTTCTCCAAATGGCGTAGATGTTCCAACTCCTTCAGCGTAGTGACCAACGCCTCTTCATCCCTTTTCTCTCTGTTAAGGGTGGCATCTGTTCGGGGATTTATTGATATCCCCAGGTAAGCATATTTCCCAGGCTTTCGACGGTGTATATATGTTCAAGACTGGGTTCTTGAACCTCTTCTGTGTGTTCCGAAGGTCCAGCCTCTGGTTGTTTCTCATCGGGAGGTTGAGTACCGGTTGAAATTGAAGCATTAAGGGTAGGCTTGGTACCTACTTGATAATCGACTATTGAGATGTCGATTTCTTACTGTGGAACTTATTCCTGTTGTTCGCCCGACCGTAGCTCGTCTGTCAGACTATCCATTTGGGTCTCCGGTACATTAAGTAGCTCAGTGTCTAAGACACTTTCAACCTCCTGGTCATTCTGTGGAAGGTCCCAAATTTGAGCATCGAGAGTTGGGGAAGATGCCTTGTCCGACTCCTTTTCCTCTGTGATCTGCACTGGAGTCACCGGGAACACCTTAGAAATTCCCTCATCATCATAGATTGTTATCAAGTCGTAGAGGGGGTTTGGTGCACTTTCTCTCCCTGATGTTCTTTCTATCTATGGATAATCTAAAACGTCCCCTGGTGATCTAGCTTGTGGAATTGTAACTTCATGGTTATCTAAACTGATGTTTTCGTCGATTTGTATTAGCTTAGGGCCACTTGAACCTGCCCAAATTTCATATGGGTTGTCGACAGGGGCCCTCGTGTTTAGCTACTCCTTAGGGTCTCTAAGCTTGTAATATTTCTAAACTTCTACCGGTAGGAACACCCCGAGACATCCACCATTGTCATCGTTGATTAAACATTTATGTGTGGTTGATGAGCCACTTCAGGACTTCAATACAGGGAAAAATAGGGTTTCTACTTGCCACCATATGTAGGTACGACCGTTGTATGTTCGGGAACACCTCATCATCGAGTGCTCTTACATCTGAATCACTATGTGGCACATATTATGGGTATTCCTTCCGGCTTATCTTGTTGAAGAGTTCTCCCCAGTGTGGGAGTGCCATCTTGGACCCTGTGCTTTCCTATGTATCTCCGAAGGCCGGAGGCTGGATGGAACCTTTTTTCGTTGTTGTCTTAATGACAGGTTTCCACCTCGAAGTGTATTCCAATTTTTTTGCGACTCCTGCAGAAGAGCCTTCGCCTACATTTGGCTCTTTCAGCTTCAGTTCCCTTGGCGATAGTCTATTGGTCGGATTTCTTGGCAGCATTGTTCCTGCAACTTAAAATAAATTTTAGAGACTATGTAAAAACAAAATCGGATACAAGCATTAGGATTATATCCATTTAAAATTTACAGACTTGGATACATATTTCTGAAGCTTTCTAAAACCTGGTTATTTTGATACTCACGGGATCTCTGTAGCCTTCGAATTACTCATCTTGCTTCTTCAGATGCTCTGGAATCTCCTCATGCATAGAATGATTTCATTTACAACGACTCAAGAGAATTTAAACAGGGAAGAACTTGTCGTGTCGCATCAGCCATTCAATTTGGGTCATGAGTGAAATTTTAACAAATTTGTCGGAGAATCTTTATAACTTAAATTCATTGTGGGTTGACGATGGAAGCGCGGGTGGTGAAGTGGTCTATTGGTGAATTTAATGGCGCACAAGGTAGAAACTAATGTAGGATTTGATATTAATTATCTCCTTAAATTCTCAAAATCCGATTGTATCTAATGCTAAAACATCCCATCGTGTCCCTCTCTCAGTGGGTGGATCAGGGAACAGGGATGTGCTATGAACGCTTTTGTTGATGTCTTTCTGCAAAAAGATTCGATGCCAATCAATTTCACTGTATAATGTTGTCGTGGAAAAGTGGACTTGGAGGTGTGATTAGGACCTAGGGAACCAAGAATGACTCGGGATAAAATTAGACTGTACTATCCTCCTATTGGGTAAATCCACGTGGTGTTGAATATCAGTGACTTGATTAGCGTGTATTAATAAGATTCAAGACCTTTCTTAAGTTATTCATTATAAAACAAACCTTATCTTGTCGATGTTGAAAAAATATCCAGGGTTGGCGATCAACGATAAACCTATCAAGATATTTCTTCGTATTAGCTCCCTCGAAAAAGTCCCGAAGCCAAAAAACACATTGGGGATCGACGATCGAGAATAAACTTTAGCGCGGTCATAATGTTTGTTGCCATCGCTTTAGGTTTTCCCAGATTTCGATAAGCGCATTGGGTATCAGTTATCGACGATATATTTTCCTCTCTTTGTTAACGTACATTCCCTTCATATTTTACTGATGTTGAAGGGGAATCAGTTATCGGTGATATCCGTATGCAATATTTGATGCAAAAAAAAATTCCTTTTACCGATGCTGATGGAGATAGGTGCTCGACGACTGAGGTTTCTTGAGTGGTTCTTTTCCTTCTTTTAATTCCTTTCGATGTCGAATCTGAGCGCGTCGGCTGAAGTGTTTTGGCTGTCAATTCTTTATTCAGGTGTTAAGGCATTTTTAGTTGAGGGGTTTCATAATTTCAACAAACCTGAATAGGTTATGGGAGTTATGAGAATAAGCAAAGACAAAAAATTTCTCAAAAATGAAGTCGAGTCAGACAGTGTAAAAGACCAACTGGTACCCAAAAAAGAAAAAAATTGACAGAGACATTTTAGGGTGTGTTGAGTGCTCAACAGGGAGTCAGTTTTATTGTATGGGAAATCCCCCTCATGGAGTTCCTTCGTCTGGGGGAAACATATATCCTCACCTGAGTAACAATTGTCATGTTGCTTTCTCTTCACAATCGGATTCCTCAGTGACGATACCCTTACAACCTTTATGAATCAATTTGGAGGAGCATACTATCCTACCGGACAGGGCCATGGTGTATACCAAAACCCTTCTTGGCCCGCAATTTCTCAAAACCAATCTCTCCCAGAACCTTGGTATCAAATGCTGCAACCAACCACTTCCATTCATGCTGGAAGCACAGGTCCAGTCATTGCGAGTCATACTGGAATTATATCACCAACCTCTACTAGTCATGTTGGAGATAGGTTCACAACCTCTGCAATTCATGTTGAAGACATGCAACCAACCACTGCAAGTCATTCTGGGGGCACAACTCTAGTCACTACCAGTCACACTGCATATACATCACTGAACTCTGCTATTCATGTTGGGGATTCATCACCAACCTATGCTAGTCATGTTGGGGATTCGTCAACGACCTCTGCAAGTCATGTTGAAGATCTATTATTGGCCTCCGCGACTCATGTTGGGAGCATGTCACCAGCCTCTACAAGTCATGATAGGGACATTAATATGATTGAGAAGCCTAGACATATAAGACGTAAGCCCAAGTTTCTTTGTAGACTTTGCAAAGGAGTTCACCTAAATCATTTGTGCCCTACTACTATTGTGGTACAAGAAGCATAGTACTTGTCTGATAGCCCTTCGGGTTTTGAGTTGTCTTTGGTTTCCCAACATTCTAATCCTTCTTTGGTTGATTCAACGGTCGTGCCGATGTAATATTCAACTGATACCACTCTTATTTTAGGGGGTGATGCATCTCTTGACCATGTTGTCTCGCATCATGTTCAACCAACGGTCGAAGAATTGGTTATGCCGATGCAATCTTTGGTCGATCCCACTCTTCTCTTGGAGAGTGACAAGTCTAAGGAAGTGACATTGTTGATGCAATCTTCAGTCAATCCCACTCTTCTTTTGTGGGGTGATGCTTCTTTCGACCATGTCCTTAACATTTCTATTCATATACCTTATGAACAAGGGAGCAATCCAGTCTCTCTGAATATGCTCCCTCCAAGTCCTAGGATGGTTTCCTTTGATTGGAATGACCTTGTAGAGCCTCAATTTCCTTCTTTGCAAGGATCATGTGCAAGTATTTTATCCTCCTCATCTTGGCAAGTTTTGGGTTTTCCCAAGCTTGTGTCATCTATCTGTGAGTTGTCAACTTTTTGCAGAAGTCCTGCACAGGAGCCCTTGCCTCCCCCATGATATGCTTCTTAGAACAACATCCCCGAGTCTTAGTTAAGTTCCTTTTTGACTCTACAAAAAGCGAAAATATGGCCGAGTGAACTTGTCTCTTTCACACTCGCTAAATGGATTTGAAAGGACATCTATTTGGTGTAAGTTTAACCCTTTTTCAGACCAAGTAGACTAATTTCGAAAAAGGAATACTCTAGTCACTAGTGTCTAGAAGAGTTCTCCTAGGCATTGTTTTATACTTTTTTGGGCCTAGGGGACTAAATTTACGAAAAAGAACATTCTTTGGAGTTAAGTTGTAATTTCATTCCATTATCCTGTTTGCAGTATTGAGCCTATTGTTGGTTCTTTCTTTCTTACTATAAGCCTATCACATCAACAGTTTTCATTACTATCCAAGAAAAGGCTTGTTTATATCCTTTGCATCTTGACACCATGTACCCTAAGAGGAAACATTTCTCCGAGTGTCCACATATTGCATGAACCTCCTTGCATTTGAGCATAGGTACGTTCCACCGTTGGAGATAGTTTCTTACTCGCGACACTCATTTCCTCTCTTGTATCATAGCATTCATTTTTCTATAAAAATAAAAAAAGACGAGCGAGAAAAGAATATTATCTCATATTGGTAGCATTTGTGTCGCCTTTGAAAAAAGCACAAACTTTTGAGTCCACTTTTCATCCAAAGTTTGGGTTTAGCATGAACTTAGGAAGATGAGCTCATTACTTAGAGTTTACTCCTCTTACTAGTTACTCTTCTAGACCCTATGGAGATTTTGATTGATGCCTCTTTCATCACAACATTTCATTATCAATTCTATGCTACCAGAGTCCTCCATATGTCTCATGCTATTGTTCAAAGGATGTATGTAAGCCTGTGTCGACCATTTCTCAGAACTCTTGACTTTGCATGTCGGCCATACCCTCAGCATGTCTCAGAATCACATGAAGCTGTAGTCCTACCATGCACCCTGGTCCTACTTTCATTAAGGGTAGGTAAAATTGAACCCAACAGTCGAAATCTCCTCATTGGTCGCTAATTGGGGGGTCTCCCTTGTGTTCAACGGAAATAAATCTATTCATATATTGGGATTCGTGCAATGTCTTGGATGCCATTATCCTTATTGGTGGTTTCCTCGCCTTTGTTAGCAGTTTTCCTTATTGGCTGATATTCAGAGGGTCTTTTTCGTGCACCACTTGCATCTGGTGCATGAGAAAGATGCACAGGTTCGTTGGTTTGTGAACATCCTCTTCGTTCGAGTTCCTCCAAATCATCAAGCTATTGATTTGTACCTCATGCTGACTGATGAGATATGCCTTAATGCCTTAACGAGGCCTATATTTCTATGAGTACCTAGAGGCTTGCAGTCATCAGTGGAAGGTTCTCCCACCATTGACAATTGAGAATACATCAATGTCTCATGATCGATGGATTCTTCAAGTGTTCGACCTCAACACCTTTATTCACACTTGTAAGAATGTATTCGGTGCCTTGATACCTACTTTCATTATCGGTAGGTTGTCTCACATTTATTAACGATATCCATTAATGACCGGTAATCAAACAACGTCTCATTGTGTTCGACTTCAACTCCTCTATTCACATAATGTAGACTTGCACCTTTGGCAGATCGTGTAGAATACTTGAAGACATCAGTTTATAGTAACAACTTTCCTAGGTTTTTTCTATCATTCATTGCACTAGTACCTATATGAATTCAGTGATCATGGAAGATCAGATTGTAATCCATTGTATACATATATATTCAGATTGATTTTGAGACTGGTTTTCACTGGGCCTTGTTCGTGACTATGACAACCTATGGCATGTGTCCACATTGTATTGCCTATTCATGGCCATGAACAACTGTTTGGTATATTTCCACATGGATCTACTGTGTAATTTAAATTGGAAGCCATGTGTACAAAGTCATTATGGATTGTAATATTCTCATGAGCAACTAGTTATTCTAGCTGGGTCTCCATGTATTTCGGCCATCGCAGATACTCCTCTAAACTCACACATTAGGGGGCATCTATTATAGCAAGATTTTTTTCACCCCATGCAACTTGCTCAGAAGGCCTTTTCCATTTCCCTATGCAGAATTGAAGTCCCTTTTGCACTTCCCAGAGATAAAAAACATATTTTTCCACATATACACATCCTAACAACTATACAACACATTTATACACAGGTTACACCACTACAATACACGTACATCGAGTTTTGTGCCCAAAATAAAAAATTGTGTCGGGTTTCCATGTCACATCACGAGATCCATGATCCTTGACCTTCCATATACTGGAAACCTTCTGACTAGGCCCTTTAGTTCCATTTTAAGGCTATAAATTGGGCCATATCAAAGCCGTGGAAGAGAAGAGAATTCAACTTTTGAGAGGAAGTATACTATGGAGAAATTTTCACTTCCTATTGAGTCTACATCCCTTTGTCCTTTAAATTTATGAACACATTGTTCATCCCCCAAGCTCTTCCCTTGTTGATTGATAACCTCATTGTCTCTCATATTTAGATTGCCTTTGGTGGAGGCCCAACTGGAAGGGACTTAGTTTCTCGGTTCCGAGACGTGTTGAGACAGAATTTTGTCACTTATACACTTATGTGAATCATTTTCTAATAGAAATACTCTTTTCTCGTCCAATTGATATCTTGCAAATATTTGAATTTTTATTCCATAGACGTATTTGTTATGAATGTTAATGGATTATGCTATTGTATGTGCTAACATTGTATATTATTACCATATGTTTGCATATCTTGGTTGTTGAGGACAAGTTGCAGGTATAGATCCTTGAGTTGCGTTCTCAACAATGGTCTTTATTGAATGTCAGGACGAGGTAGGCTCTTTATCTCATTTTTTTAGCATATTTATTTATATAGCATACTTGATATTAGAGTTGATTTCTGCAGTGATTTTCGTCTGTTGTGGTTTACCCCTTGTCATAGAGTGATTTTCCTTGTAACAATGAACCACTTATATCTGTGTCTCTATTGTATTTTGTATCTTCTCTGTTTTATTTCCGCATTTGTCTTATTTTATTGCTCCACAATCATGTTTTTCTAACAAGAAGAGAATATCAGGTATGAATGAAATTAGATTATTTTTTGCATGGTTGTCATTTCTTCTTGTTTGTGACATTTCCGAGGAGAGACATGATAGTGATTAAATAATTAGGGTATCATTTCTGACATACCCAAAGAGAATATTGTTGTAGATCTGAAACTTGTTTGTAGTAAGAACAACCTCAGAGAATAAGAGTGAACACAACCTACATCAAGCCTCTTTCAGGATTCATTGCATCGTGAACTTAATTATTTGATGGTGGCCTTTGTGACAAGCCTACCAAATAACTATTTTGTAGTAAGAAGACCATTTCTGAAGGATGGAATCTTGGGTGATACCACAAGAGAATACATGACCCTCAAACAAGAAACAAGTCGTCCTCTATTGTGAACACTAAAATCGAGGTATATTTGGTAGCAATCAAGAAATAGAAGAAAGGGATGTAGTGGATTCAAACTCAGATGGATATGAGTCAAATGGCTGACCGAATTTTCCTTCTTAAGATGCCATCATAAAACTTTCCAATGATCTTGCATATTGCCTGTCAATTCAATATCTTCTAACATGGAAATGACAATTAAGTAAACTATACACATCGGATTATGTTATCTATTATTATTTTAATATTGTGTTGATATTTTCTTGGAATTTATGGCATAATACTATGAACGACATCTTTTCTTTGTAAGGATAATTTATTTTATGCTCATCGACTTACCACCCATTGTCACTTCACATTATAAAAAGTATTTCGAGTTCAATGGTCTCTGCATAAATTCAAATTCAGTAGTGATGGGAACGAAGAAAAAATAGGGTTTGGTTTGCTTGTCAAACAAGGTTAACTTTAGATATTATTTTCTAGGATTCATTTATGGAGAAAGTCGATTCAATTTGTCATCATAGCACACCAACTTAGATGTAATTTATTAGTATTTTTAGGTTTGATTTTCACTAGTTAGATGATGTGGTAGAAAAATGAATCCATTTCGGATCCCAACACTTAGTATATTGAAACCATTCATATCAGAGTGCTTCACTGTGATGTGGAAGCCCCAAAAGAAGGTAAAAAAATTGTTACTATCATAGACCACATTCAGAAGGATCATATGGTGAAACTTTCCTTTCTTCACAAAGAAACCTCCAGAACATAGATTCTCCAATGTTCATAATTCCGATTATTATCCATTAGATTTTCCTATAGATTTTGTGTGATATCATAGAAGAAGAAAAGATATCCATGTAAATGAGAGTTTGATGGCGTGAGCATTCAATAGTCACAACAACCATAGTGGTATCAACTAAACTCCATAATCAAGGCAACTTGCATATAGTATTTTTGTAAGTTTACTTGCTCTTTTTGAAATTAAGTTGAATTACATTGTAAATGGGTGCATTTTCGATAGAAGTTGACACCCTTCATTTGTTGAGTTTGATTGTTAAAGGGTGGAGTTGTAAGAAATACTTTGAGGTCTAACTCAATGTTTAAATAGATCGATTGATGAATTGTTAGAGTTATTGAATACTCTAATACTCTTTACTGATGAAAATATGGTCACAACTGACAAAACAAATCTTCAATTAGTTTTAAATTATTTGCAAGCTTCGCAAGCCAAAGAAAAACTATTTCAAATTCGAACTCAACTTCTTCATGTTGAACTTCAATGAAATAATATTCAACATTCTAAACTAGTTCTTGTTAAACAAAACCCTCTTTTCAATGATGATGACGATGAATCACATAAACAACTAGTGCAAGAGAAACTTAGTGAGTCAACTTCATATACAAGTGCAAATGAAGATGAAGTTGTGCATGGACAAGTTCAACTTTTTATTTCCAATCCAATCAATAAACCTTGGGAAGAAATTATAGACAATACACACATAATAGGTATTGGATATGAAAAGGAAGTTATCTTTCATATTTCATATTATATCAAACCAATCTAGTTCCAAAGTGTTGGATTCCTTCAAGAAAGTTCATATTCCCCTTCTCCAGTTCAAGAGAAGATTCCTAAATGAAAACATTTTCATCGAGTTGGACGCATGGAGGATTAGTGTTTTGATCTTCACCCTTGTGAGAATTGTGGAAAACATAATCATCATTTAGACATATATTCCAAATGCAAGAAACATGCAAGAGTAAATAATAATTATGGGTTGATCACTTATTGGCAATGGTCATCAATAGTCAAGAAGGTATATCAGTCATACCGAAGAATTCAGTCTTGAGTATTGACACATCTTGTAGTGGAAAGATTTTCATTTTCTCACCTTGTACCTAACATGGGGGATAATATCAGTTATTGTCAGTCAAGCTTCATGTTTAGAAGTCCTATCAATCAAGCAAGAACAAGTGATCCAAAATTAGCATCATCTACATGATTAGGTTTGTGGTTTTCCTTAAACCCCCATTTAGTATAAGACATCAACTTATGCTAGACAATAGTTTTTAGTCATCTTAAATGTCCATTTAGTAGAAGACATCATCTTCTGCTAGACAACGGTTTATGGTCATTTTAAACCTCCTTTTAGTATATGACTTACAACTTCTACTAGATAATAGTTTGTGTTCATATTTAAACCTCCATTTGAGAGCACTTCCAATTAGCATAAGGCATCATATTCTAGCAAAAATAAGAAATGTTCCAGGAACTAATGAGCCTTAGAGCCAAGTTCCAGGGTTTGTGGTCTTCCCTAAACCATCACGACTATTTAGTGGAAGACATCAACTTTTGCTAGCCATTTGGTTTGTGGTCATCCCAAAACCACCAGTTCAGAGAACACATTCAACCATTGGTAGTTGTACACTTCTAGATTTCAGCTCTCTTCTTGGACTCACATACACCCCTTCAGATCAAGAGGGGGAATGTTGGAAACCTAATATGTTAGGGTTATGGATATTCACTTGAGAAGCAATATGAAAATACAAGTTATAGGAATGATCATCGGGAGTCTAAGAGACCTCTTGGAAGATGAATCCAAATATCATCATCATGTATTGATATGTGTATCGTATTAATGAAAAAAATGTTGAATTTGTGTTCAACACCTCCTTCGGGACTCACGACATGGTCTAACAGCCTCCTGTGGATCCATTAACTCTGGTGGTGATGAGTTTACCAATCACCCGTGGGTTTTGGTCTAATGGCAGTCGTACTGCCACTAAACTGGTATCAGAGCGAAAGGTTACAGGTTCGAGTCCGCTCGATTGGTGTCGAGTATCTCAGTTGGTGCTAAGGGGGAGATTGTTGAATTAGTGTTCAACGCCTCCTTCAGGACTCGCGACATGGTCTAACAGCCTCCCGTGGATCCATTAACTCTGGAGGTGATGATTTTACCAATCACCCATGGGTTTTGGTCTAACGACAGCCATACTGCCACTAAACAAAATTGTTGGCATGTTTTCAGACATAAGGCAGAGTATGATGGTTGGCATGTTTAACAGGCAGAGTATTCTTGTCATTGATGGCAAGATCAGATTATTCCTGTCATTGATGGCATCGATGGAAAAACAGGAACAAAATTAATTTCAGGAAGACCAACAACACAACTCACACAGAGTCGATAAGTTCAGGAAGACCAGCAGCGCAACAATGGTCGAATGACAAGATCAAAGTATTGGTCAAACTCCATTTCAGAGTTTTGGCTATCGAGATTTTGGATATCGGGAGATGGAAATGTCAAGGCTCTTTACAACAGGAGTCCTGAAATCGCGAAATGAGAAACACCGATATGATTGGTCAAAATCCATTTCGGAGTTTTGGCTATTGGGATTTCGGATATCGGGAGATGGAAATGTCAAGGTTCTTTACAATAGGAGTCCCGAAATCGCGAAATGTGAAACGCTGAAATCTTGTCAACCATCCATCTCAGGGGGTTATGTGAGCCATCCGATCACTTCGGAGTTTTATAAATCGGGAGATGGAGATGTCAAGAACTCCTACTATAGGAGTCCCGAAGTCGCGAACCCTGAAATCGCGATATGCGAAATCGCGAAGAGATCTGGACCGTCGAATCATCTAGAGTGTGGACTGTTGATCCGACTCCCTTTCAGAGTTTTAGAAATCGGGAGATGGAGATGTCAAGAACTCCTACCATAGGAGTCCCAAAGTTGTGAACCCCGAAATTGTGATATGTGAAATCACGAAGAGATCTGGACCATCGAATCATCTAGAGTGTGGACCGTTGATCCGACTCCATTTTGGAGCTTCGAATATCGGGACATGGAGCATCAAGAAACTCTACCATAGGAATGTCGAAATCCCAAAATGCCGAAAAGCGAAACACATTTTGGCTCAACCTGTGGTCACAGCCATTGGTCACATCGACGGAAGATGAAAGAAGGAGCTAGTTCATACAAGCTCCATTTCGGAGTTTCGGGGATTGGGACATGGAGAGTAACGAAATATTTACCACAGGGATCCCAAAATACCGAAATGCGAATTGGCGAAATAAATGCAAGATCACATGAAGTCAATCCAATGGTGCAGGGGATTTTGGGCACGATAGGAGGGCTAATGTTTCTCCTCACAGTCTAACTGCTGGAAACCATTGATGGTCTCTGCCAAAGGATTCGAGGAGACCTCTGTGTGATCGCCAGAGGAGCTGAAGGGTCTCCAAGCTTCTTCCAGTGAATGAAGAAGATTCTTAGAGGGACTGAAAAGTGGATGAGAATTGAAGTTTGTAACTGAAGCAGAAAGTATAAGCTCGACTATGCCAGAGAAGATGAAGAGTCTTGACTGCTAGAGAGGCTGAGGAATCTCAGCATGACATCCAGTGATGCTGAATGCATGGGCAAACCGCCAGAGAAGCTGAAGTGTGACTATGATGATCAGATAGAGCACTCGAGATGTGGAAGAGATTAACGCAGTGTGAATAGGTAGAGGCATGGCGTACGTTACATGCACAAGGTGCACAGAAGCTATAAGTACACGATACATAGAAGTGATGACGTTGTTGTTGATGAGGTGAAGTAATGCAAGTGTGAAGAAGTAAAAGGGTGGTGCAACAACTGAAATGGACAGGAAACAAAAAATTCATTGAATGGGAATGGAACACAGAGCACAAAATCCAAAAGAACAGAATGGGCAGCGGATGCATGTAGGAAGACAGTGAGGAAGACTGAGTAGCAAAATCTTGCAGAACAATGATAAGACTGGTAAGCTGTTATTGAACACTATATCACTGTAATAGGTTTCATTATTTCATATTTATAATCCATGGTGGTAGGGAGGTGCTAGGGAGGACTGGTGTCCTCAGAGGTTCAAGTGGGTGCTTGAACACAGGGAGTAGGAAGACTGAGTAGCAAAATCTTGCAGAACAGTGATGAGACTGGTAAGCTATTATTGAACACTATATCACTGTAATAGGTTTCAATATTTCATATTTATAATCCATGGTGGTAGGGAGGTGCTAGGGAGGACTGGTGTCCTCAGAGGTTCAAGTGGGTGCTTGAACACAGGGAGTTGTAGCTTCCTTCTAATTGGTGCTAGAGAAACCAGGGAGTTGGTGCTTCCTTCTAGTTGGTGCTAGAGAAACCAGGGATTTGGTGCTTCCTTCTAGTTGGTGCTAGAGAAACCAGGGAGTTGTAGCCTCCTTCTAGTTGGTGCTAGAGAAACTAGGGAGTTGGTGCTAGAGAAACCAGGGAGTTGGTGCTTCCTTCTAGTGGGTGCTAGAGAAGACAGAGAGTTGGTGCTCTCAACAAGTTGCAGCTTGCAAAAACAGAGGTTGTAGCCTCACAATGAGTTGGTGCTCATATGTATGATAATGTAAAGAATGTAAATAATACTTATCATATAAAGAAGAAGAGGTTTTTACCCTGTA